>APFE030880952.1:96199-114047 GCA_000404065.3 Pinus taeda
TTGAAGGAGAGGGGCATGTTGGGTCCCCATAATACTAGTGATTACCCCATTACTATTGTAGTTGTACCCCTTATTAATATTTTTGTGCCCCTATTGTGCCCATATTGTTACTATTCTGCCCCATAGAAGCCCACTATTTTTATTATTGTGCCCTTACATTATTATTGTTATGTAGGCTTTGATTATGTTATGACCCCTTAGACTCCTATATATAGAAAGGAGGTCTTTTTGTTTGTATCATCCAAGAATTGTTCATTTATGAAATGTAAAGGAGGTTGCCCCCTCGAAGAGGCTGAATTCTAAGGCGTTGATCCATGTTTTCTATCTTTTCTTGAGCTGGTTTCATAACATAATGTGTTTTCCGCACGAAGGCAGAATGGTCAAGGTCGTAGACCAAATGTCATTCCCTGGTTCACACATCACAAATAGTCAAATGCCATCCGTAAAAGGTCTTTTCATGCAAGGAATGTCTCATCGATCTCCAGTCCGTCCACTCGATGAGCGCGAGTGATTCAGGAGGATGTGACTGAAACCTAGGGGGCATGCACCCTAGTCTCTTTCAGTAGGAAAACCTTGGGTATAGAGTGGGTTTTCACGGGGGATATATGACTAGTCTGACACACCTGTCCTCACAGGAAAATGGGATTAGGCTGGAATAAGATACCTTCGTTAAGGTTATGCTGAGTGGCATGCTTTTGCACCACTCCCCTTTTTCTATTTTGGTAGACATTGCCATGAAAGCATTCAGTCTGCTTCGCGGGGAACTTTCATGGCAACCTTGAAATTTTTCGCTATACCTGGGGGGCATGCAAACCTTTCCGCATGTAAGCAAACAGCGACTATTTATTTTTTAAATTTGTAGGACCTCTAACCCTTTAAACCCGTAAGGCTAGTCATTTCCTAGCTTGCATAAAGAAAGGATTCGAGGCAAAGCTTCAAAAGGTGCAAGCCTCTTCAAAATGGTACCTTGAATTAGACATCCTTATCATATGACTGGCGATCAGTGTTACCGTAGGGTTCAAGCTCGTTAAAAAATAAACCCCCCACGACCAGTTTTAGCACATAGTTCAAGCTCGTTAAACAATAAACATAAGTCATGAGCAAATGTTTCCCCTAGCGTTTAATCTCATTAAAATATGAACCGGTAAATAACCATTGTTAATGCCTTATCGCCAGCTTTTGAGCCTTGGTTGTGTTCTCATCATCACCTCCACTCTGTTTTTAGCCGATCATTCACCCCCATATGATTGTTTACCCCTTCGAGGAACATCTGCGAAGAGTGACTCTATTAGCCATCCTTGTGACACTACTGTGATTGGAGAATTCCAAACCTTACCTGGAATCAGCTTCTACCTGAATCCATCACTCGTTCCTCAAAAACGAGTCTCCTTTAAGCTCTTTTCAACTGACTCGTAAAATATGAAAAGATTGCTGAGTGATTGGCCTCTCCGGCTTGTTAAAGTCATCAGAAGTCCTATCCCTCCTCTAGATTTTAATCTTTTTGGACCTGAGGGATTATTACACAAAAAGATCGAGCGCTTGTCTTGTTCGGCTCGTTAAAACTATCGAAAATTCATCCCTTTTGTATTATTTTACGCTTTTTCGGACTTAAGGGATTACATGACGAAAAACAATCATTGGAGTCTCCTTTTTGTTCCTTTCATACTCTCTAAAATTGAAAGGGACCGAGTTATCTTTGTCGTTAAACTCGTTAAAAATGAATAGTGACAAACTCATCCAAATGGACGAGAACGAGTTTCACTGTCGCGAGGCTTGCTAAAATATAGTGACAGGTTCACTCGAAGGGCGGATTATAGAACAAGAATATGTTATCCTCCTCAAGCTTGACAAAAATAAAGAGGTACTGATCAGTAATGACTAGGGAAAATTGGGAAGAAAACTTGAAAAGGCTTTATTGGTAGCAAGTTGCTCTTGAACATGACACTTTCCTTCCGCATCCATGCCGGGTTGCATTGTTTCGTTCACTGGTCATCACCATTGCTCCATCACGCCATCCATCTTTGAGGTTAACGCTACCAATCCATCGTCAGTGTCGTCGATATGTTCAAGAGAAGTCATTCAGACAATTCGTCTGTGTCTCACCCACTGCAATACATTCATGCTCCATTCCTTCATGACTGCCACCCTGAACCCTGTATCATCAGATTGTTTTCACCTCCAAAATCATTTGGTTCATTCCGTGTCGTTGATGTGGGATTCATTAAGGCCCTCCTACGACGGGTCACTTCTTGTCAACATTAGCTCATTATCCAAGAAGTTGACTTAGGAACAACCCTTTTAGTACTTTGAAGCTTGCATGCCTCAATGGCAAGTTTCTCACTTTTGGCGATAGGTTTACATCAATGGCCTTCGACCGAGAGATTTTACATGGTGTTCGATGCCATGTCCTTTTTCACACCATGTGAATTGTACTATAGTACCTTGAGGGTCATTGTCATTATTGGTGATTCCTCTCGTGCCTGTTAACAACTTACATCATTGGCTGGTAATGAGGCGATGTCTTTCCATGTTCGACTTGTGCTCCGAGTGAAGATTGAACGAGTTTTGAAGACCTCGGATCTAGTTTCATCCATTCAAGCTGTGATATATTCAGAAATATAAAGACATTAAGTGTACATCATTGCCAAACAGATGATCATCCAAATCAAAGGATGATGAGTCCAAATCATCAGTTTGCCACACAGACGATTGTCTGTCCTACGTACATGAAAATGAATTCATAGAGCTGAGCATGGGAATGCCCGCCTCAGCTAGATCATGAAAAAATGTTGTCAAAATAATGTATTGTATTGTATCTTATTACAGGTTGCCTCCCAGCTCGAAAAAACTTTGGATCCTCATAGTAAAGCATTTCACCCAACATCAAAAAGATTGACAACCTCAGGCTTTAGGGTGCAACTGTTATAGACATTTTTGGGCACTTCAAACCCAATCATAAATTTCCATAAACTAAGGGCTCCTAAGTCCCTAAAAGTGTTGCTTCACTACCTAAAGGAACAAGGTCAGCTGATTACATCATCTCCCAGAAGTTCTCCACTAAAAACTTCTCAGAAATGGTCAAAACTGGACCATACTGAATACCCAATGCAGAGGGTGCGATGCATATCACCTTCCCAGTGTAAAGTGTGTGATGCATACTGAATGGCCCCTCTGTAGGGTGCAATGGTTTGGAATGGACAAATGGCAGGGACAATTTGCGAGGTGGAAGATCATGGAATCTTCCAGAAGCTTCCCCTCTGACACTTTCCTCTCTATTTTCGACCAGGGATGAGTAAGAGATCATCATTATCCAAGTGGAAGTAGGAACTATCAGAGAGAAGACACTAATCAAGACCCCAGAGGATGACTCATCTCCCTATAATAATCTATATATGGATCCCTCATCACAGAGATCCAGAGGCTGGAATTTTGTATCTTATAGAGAAGTGTTGTTTGTTTTCTGGTGTATATTCATAGTGTTGGGTGATCTAAGCTTTACTTGAGGTGAAGAAGGGCTTTCTAGCTAGAGGATGATGTTGGGTCAGAACATATGGTTGTAATCCTCTTGCTACTTTTCATCTTAATAAATCTATTAAATTCTTCCTGCATATTCTTGTATGTTTACATATATATGCATTTGTATGTTTAACACGCATCCGGTCCTATGTTATTTATGAATATAGATCTTTGTTCTTCGATAGTAGTATGTTCCTATGATTCCATAGGTGCTCTTTGAAGCTGGGAAGATGAAGAAGAAGCGGCGAAGCTCTATTAGGAAAGAGAAGAATCAAACAAGGAAATCAAACGCAAGACTAAGGTTGGTCTCCTTGGTTCCCCTCTTGTCTATTTCCATAAAGGAAAACGAAAGTAGAATTTACTTGTTTGTTTCTAAGATAGCTACCAGCCTTAGTGGGAATAGCAGCATCTGAGTGGACACTATTCCCGGTAACAACGTGCCCATTCATGGGACAAGACATCTTGGAGGTCATGGAATAAATATGTAATCAAAAGGTATGTCCAAGCCTCAATTCTACTTTCATTCCTTTGATTCCTAAGTCTACTAAGTTTGATGATCCTCAAGGGTTTCAACCAATTGCCATGTGTAATGTCATCTACAAGATTATCACCAATCTAATTGTCAAATTCCTGAAACCCCTTGTTCTGAGTCTCAAAACAAAATAGGCTTTGTAGAAGGTCATCAAATCCTCAATGGCTTCATTTCATCCCAAGAGGTATTGCACTCCCTTAAGTCCCAGAAGCTCTTGGTTATGATGATAAAACTCGATCTATCCAAAGCTTATGACAGGCTTAGTTGGGGCTACCTTTCGAGCACTCTCAAAGCCTATGGCTCTGCCCAAAGATTGATCAACTTGATCTTAGCCATGATATCCTATTCAGCCTTTTCCATCTTACAAAATAGAACCCCCACTATGGCCTTCAACCCATCCCGAGGGTTGATACAAGGGACCCGATCTCACCCTTCTTGTTCATCCTAGCAGTAGATGGGCTTGGCTGGTATATAAAGCAGAGGGTCCATACCTCCCAAATTCAAGGGCTAAGAATATGGGGAAATGACATGCCTGTCACCCACCAACAATTCATGGACGACATTATGCTATTCTATCAAGCCACCCTGAGGGAAGCCCGAAGCATAAGAGATATCCTTAACACCTTCATGGAAACCTCGGGAACCAAGATCAATAATGACAAATCCTACATTTTCTTTTTCAACGCTCAAGGAAATGTTAAGGTCTACCTCACTAGAATCCCTGGTTTTAGCACTGGCAACTTTCCATCCAAATAGCTGGGTATTTCAATCTCAGATAACCCTCTAAGAAATAATTGGTGGCAAAATATACTCCAAAATTTACAAGGAAAAATGAAGTGCTGGACCTTTAGATCTCTAAATATTGCAATCAGAATAGTTCTCCTTAGAGCAGTTCTCCAGTTGATTCCTATATACCAACTATCTAGAATGGTGGCCGCAAAAGGAGTATGCACCAAGATGGTAGACATTTAAAAAAAATCCTATGGGGAGGAGCCCAACAGACTAGGAAATGGCCATTGGTGTTGTTGCAAGGTCTAGTTAAGAGGAAATAGGAAGGCAAATTAGGTCTCACAGATCCATACCTCCTGAACCAAACCATGAGAGCCAAACTATGGTGGTGATGGATGGGTGGGGGAGTTGATCTATGGAAACAAATATGGACTCATAAGTATAAGATGCCTGTGAGAACTAAGGATATTCTTAGATATCAAGGCCCTCCTAAGGGTTCTGTGATTTGGAATTTGGTGGCCCGAAATAGACACCTTATCCAGCAACATGCCTTTTGGGAGGTCTGTAATGATAAAACAACTCGATTCTGGATGGAATCATGGCAGCAAAGAGGGAAACTTGTGGGAAAATAGGAAATCAAGGAAATATATCAGCAGACCCATGATAACAATATGCAGGTGGTGGAACAATATTGGAAGGAAGAGCAGGGTGAGTAAAGTTGGAGAAGATGGAAGATAAGAGAGGATTGGGAACAAGCAGCCGACACAAGTCAATGGGACAACTTAGATAAAGAACGAAGGACAAGGCATATAATGATCTGTCAAGACCCGAACATTTTGAGATGGGGCTACACTACCAAAGGAACCTTCACCATAAGTGAAGCCTATGATATCCAAGCCCGACAAGAATAGGAAGGACAAGACATCATATGGAAAAATGTCTAGAAAGGGGGGTGTTGGCCAAAGGTAACCCACTTCCTCTGGATGGTTAGCAAAGGACACATATTGACCTGTGATTAGTTACAAAAAAGAGGCTTCCAGGAACCCTCCTTTTATTGGTTATGCCACCAAAACAGGGTAGAAATGGAACATATCCTCAACAACTGCCCATTTGCGGAGCAGAAATGGAGACAAATGCAACGAGTTTTTGAGAGGATGGAGAGAGACCAAAACTATATCAAAGGAACAATCCTATTATGGTGAACCCATATCTATTCAAGCCAGGTAGTAAATAGGGCTTGGAACCTAGGCCTTGGATTCACCCTATGGGCCATATGGAAGGAGAGAAACCATAGAATTTTCAAGCACAAAAAAACCTCGCAAGAAAAGTATGGGAAGGTATTGCCTAGAACATAAGGCAAACGTCACCCCTAGAAGCCCAAATATTACAAAAGCTAAACCTAGCACCGAGGATGTTTGACAACAAAGCATGGAAGACAATCAACATGGGCATGAGCTTTGGGTCCCATTTTACCCCTCCGGAAGAAGGGTTCATAAAATTCATGTTCGATGGGGCCTCCAAGGGTAACCTAGGAGAGGTAGGCCTCGGGGGCCTCTTTGAAGACTCCTAGGCTAACACCCATCTCATCTATGTAGAAAGCTATGGGGTTGCCAGTAACAATGAGGTGAAGTTTGTTGTAGTTCGATAGGGCCTCCTAATAGCTGTCAGAATGGGGTATAGAAACCTGGAAGTGGAAGAGGACTCAAGCTTGGTAATCAACACAATGGCAAAATTAAAAAATGGCACTAAGTGGGACAAACTTAGCTAGAGTTGGAGGACTGCAAGACTGATCCAGGAGATAGGAGAAATTGTTCCCAAATTTGTTTACATTAAGGTCAAACGTGTCCGGAGAGATGGAAACAAGGGGGATGGTTTCTTGGCTAACTAGGGGTGTAACGATCAACAGGATCAGATATAAAAACATTGGCTAGTCCGACCAAGTGACATAGCCTTTAAAACCATGGAGGTAATTCTAGAGCAAGACCTTACAGAGAGCCAAGAGAACTAGAACCAAGCAATCCAAGCTCCCGATCGGGATGAGAGAGGGTGTTAGAGGCAAAAAGCTTTGATTCGATAGGGTTAGTACAAGGAAAATAACTACTGTTGTCCCCCACATGCTTAAGGAAGGCGGTGCGGTGTCCTTAGCCATGAAGGCATGGTCAGTTGGCTGGAAAGGTGGAAGAGGGAGGAAGAAGGCAGGGTGGTGGAGGTGGGAATGACATTTGACGTGTGAGGCAGGAGAAAATTGTAGTGGAGAAGGAAGGTGTCTCAGAACTGAAGAGGGGCAAAGGCACCTTGGCTGTGGGCTGGAAACGGTTTTGTGGTATGTAATTCAGTCTCATTCCTACTTCATTTCTATGATCTAGCTGGATTCCAGCATCAATTACATGAGCTGGTGGGGGTTTTGCTATGGGAAGGGAGGGGCAAGAGGTCGTCCCAATGGGGCTTAGCACTCTATGGGAGAAATAGGGGGAGGAAAGGGAGGGCCATGGCCTGGCTCTGCATTTTATTTTTATGGCATTTAAGTCAGAGTCTCGACAGTGGCATTGGTAATGCTGGGTCGAGTTGAGACATAGTCCCCTACTGAGCTTCTCAGACCAGGTGTATAGGGAATAATGGGCGTGCCATGTCTAGAGGACTGACTGGTGAAGGGAGAGGTAGGAAATATTCACGGGCAAGGGGTCGGGATATTAGCTATGTCAGTAATTCACTGAGAAAACCTTGTCATCTGCATCTGCATGTTAGTAAGAGTGCAACTATGGACCATGGGAGGTATATGGGACAAAGGGGCAAGCATAACCATGGTGGGAAGCTGTTGGCTGAGGGAGTTGCATGCGAGTATGATAGAAATCACAGAGATAGGATCTGGACGGGCCTGAAGGCTTCGCTCCAGCTACAGGGGTATGACAGGAAATTGCACCATGGAAAGGGGGAGGGGCACTGTGAGAAGCTCGAGGAACATGATCGAAACCCAATTCACCTAGCCACTTATGGGCACTGGGACACCTTAACTCGCAGAAGGCGAAGCATGGAAGAGAGGCATGGTATGAGAATTTGCGTCAGGATGATGTGAATGGTTTGATGGAACTAATGTTGTTTGACTGTCTACAGGGCATCACTGAATAGGGTATGGCTCCAGCAAAGAGAAGTCGTGGTCATGGCAGTAGGGGCCAGGCCCACCGAGCATCTAGGAGATCGAGCACAATAGAAGGCCGCAGGGGCTATAAGCTTATTGAGCACCTCATATTAGAAGCAGCAATGACATACTGGGATGAAACAGATGAAGGCATTCGAAAGTTGATTGACGACTGGGAAGCAGAGATAAAACATGAAAGTGAACTAGATGAGGAGATAGAAGACTGGAGGACGATGGTTCCTAATTCGGGGAATACACGAGGTAGAATTTCGCAGTTCAAATACACCCTGTACTTGTACATCTTGATGAAAAGTCTGCTTAGCAAATTGATGGAACAGATCTCTATGGGGATGGTAGTCATAATGCACGGCCTACCCAGTTATAAAAAAGACATGGAGAAAATCCTATTTCAGCTGAACAAACATGACATTAGGATGGATCATATTGATCGTCACATCCCTTGTATCTTGGAGCTGAATGGAATGCCAGGGGAAACTATTGAAGATCTTGCTCTTGTACCCTCTGTCTCTGATGAGAAAAATGCCCAGAAAGACTAGATTCATCATGATTAGTTTTTGTTTATGTGGGTAGATTTTAAATTTCTTGTTGCATATGTTAGTTGTTATAGTTATATAGTATTTGGACATGAGACTGAGAATTACCTAGATTTGCTAGAAAGACAAAATAAATTTTACGTTTGGATGACGTATAATGTTGACCAGTGGCCAAGAGACTTGGTTCCCCTCGGGGCAAGTTGAGGCCACCCGGTAAATATGTATGGTGTAAATTTTCCTAATATATAATACAAAATGGATGGACCTGCCAAGCTTTACAAAAAAAAAAATTAATATATCCTTGATATATCATTAATTATGGCGATCATTATCATTATCCTAGAATAATTTAGTTGATAACTACTGTGATTAACTTGAATATAAGTTGAGTACTAAAGAAGTGTTGATTGAGCCTTACGAGCTAACTCTTCAGTATGGTTATGAGAGAAGAAAACTATTTGACCTATCCCAACAAAGGAGAGCATGACATTCAATAGGGAAATCTTGAAATTATGTAGGATTGCTTCAATCAAGCTACTGAGTATAGGAAGCCACCTATTGAAATTACATCTAAGAAAAAAATTAGTTAAATATAATAGGTCACTATGGAGAATGATAATTTCTATTATCAATAAATCATTTTACTTATTGAATATATGATTTTAACCAATAAACATTTTAAAAAATATTCCATAAAATTATATTCTATTCCATTGAGAACTTATAGGGATACATTGGCAATATAACAAATAATAGCTTCTCTAATTATGGATTGTTAATGGATCTTCTTAGGAGGGATCAAATCCATCCACATGTATTTCATTAATGATATATGAATGATGATTTATAATGGATGGATGAACTTTGATATGGAACATAACAAGGAGTATCAATAGATGGATAAATATCTATACCATATATAAAGATATATATTTATCCATCTAGAAACAATGTAATAGTCACTGAGAAATGCATTTTACATCACACTAGAAAGACTTTTATTAGAATGATAACTATCCATAGTCCATTGAGAACCTCATGGATATATAATAATAAAATTGAACACCTCCCTCATCAACTCTCCTATCATAGTTAGTCTACTCCTAAACTAGAAAATAGCGGGAGAAACGAGTTGAGTTATACCTATTGACAATTCACTAATTCCGATTGGTGGGCTTCTTATTTATGCCCCATCTAGAAAACGGAGAAATCAATGATCATTCATTCATTATAACTAGAAGTAAATATGATAGTGGAGAGCGATTCTATAAAAACCTCTCAACTTGAGCTTTTCTCAAAGATGTTAAGTAAAGGCCTTGATACTACCACTTAGATTTGAAACTCGCATGTTGACATTCATAATGTTGATAATCATATTGATGATTTAGAAAATATTTCTCACAAAGTATTTGGAGTTCATTTTGTTTAAATATCCATCATCTTTATTTGGTTGAGTGTGATGTACTTTCATGTTGTTTATTTCTCCATTTATGAAGCATGGCTAGGCAATACCACTCACATTAGCCCTAGTGCACAAGAAACATTAAATGGGGATATAGATGGAGGTTTTGGAGGGATAAAAATAACCTGTAGGTTCTTCCATATTTTGTGAGAATATGAAATAATTAGTGAATTATAACTTTATTTCACTATAATTTTTGCATTGGCCTTTTTAGTGTTAATTTCTTTTCTAGTTGGTTCCATTATGAAAAAGTTACCCCAAATTTTGTTCTTGTTTCTAAGATGTAGAATCCATGTTGAACCATCATTTAATAGTTTGGTGAGGACATGGTTCTTTATGTTGGAATAGACACTAGGCGCAAGTCTCTTTACCCATTAACCAACTTCTAGATGCTAGAGTGGATCCTAAAGAGGTACCACTTCCTTTGGAATTTATTTTCAATTGTGATCTTTTGGCTCAAGTTTATCCCATTTTTTGGGTGGTTGGCCCTTTTTTTACCCTAATATGGTCATAATATTTAGAATTTTAGACTTTTTCTTGGAGGATTAAAACTAGAAATGGTGATTTTTGGTTGAAAAATGTTTTGCAACATCATTTGTTTATCGTACTTATTTTCCTTATAGTTAGTCATATGTATAAGACTAATTTGATAAATGGGAATAACCTCAAGGATATTTAGAACCTCATAAAGATATGTTAAAATAAATAGGGTATTCCAAATAGGATGAACACATTTAGTAAATATTTGCACAACTAGATCAAAGATCACAATGATGGTATTTTTAAATGGTTAAAACTTTGGTACTTTTAAATGGTTAAAACCTTATGGGAGAGAAAAAATCAACAACCCCAACCAACACGACCACTTGAGTAAAAGTTATTAATGCAAAAGAAAATATTTTACATAAGAGAGTTCTTACTATCAATAATCAGCCATGACCCTCCATGACATTTAAATAGAGAGCATGCAATTGACTGTGAATCCATGGATCAATAGTTATTAATATCACGGAGAATATAAACCATTGGATCATTCTATGTCTCTAACATTTCATGATCTTCAAATTACATTGCAACTAATGCATCCTAAAGATAAAT
The DNA here is from genome assembly GCA_000404065.3 of Pinus taeda. Taxonomy (NCBI): domain Eukaryota; kingdom Viridiplantae; phylum Streptophyta; class Pinopsida; order Pinales; family Pinaceae; genus Pinus; species Pinus taeda. The sequence goes on from APFE030880952.1 coordinate 107,227, forward strand.
TTGAACTTAAATAACACCTAAGTTTCTAAATATCCTAACGAGGTATGTACGAGATCCTAACTACCTCATGACATGCTCAATTATATATTAACTTAGAAATTTTAGGATCTTTAGTTATTGACATAACTCACCACATGTACCCAAATCTATCTATGCCTCACTATTAAGCATGGTACCCAACTCTCTTTATTCACAGATCATACGTGGATTAATGGGTTTATCATAGTCCATTCATTGCACATATAGTGATTTTTATGGTAAGAGACTATGAATCAACAACTTAATACAACAATTTATTAAATCATGTTCTTAAACATTGTGATGCAATTGTATCACACCTCAACTAGGTATTTATATTCCTAGGCCTCCATACTTTTGGTTGGAATATTCATGATGATACTGTGAGTGCCCAAGGGAATCCTCAAGATATGTTCTCAAATATTGTTATACAGTTACAACCTATCTTTTGCCAATGGATACAAAACGCTCATGCTTTAGTACCTAGTTCAGTATATCCTGGTGCAATAGAAAGTACCATGTCAACCAAGGGAGGTGGTGATTTGGTGATCATAAGTTCCATAGTTTCTTTTTTACTAATTCCATTACGAACTATAAATTTCTTGGTGCATCAAATTCATGCATTTACTGTCCATGCGACTATTTTGATCATACCTAAAGGTGTGATATTGATCATATTTCCCATTTAATATCTAATTGTGGTGGACCTGGAAGAGGAGAAACATGTCAAGTATCTCCATGTTTTCCTTGCTTTGTTTTAGAGGTACAATGTTATTTATGTAGTAATACATAATTTTAGTTGGAGATTTATGTTTGATGTTTGGGGTAGCATAAGTGATTAAGGAGTGGTAACTCATATTATATGAGAGAATATGCATAGAGTTCAATTATGATTAATAGGTGGCTCCATGCATGTCTATTGACGCAATCCTTGCAAGTGATCCAATCATGTGGTTCTCCATTATCTACATATGGCCTTTCATTTGTAGGTTCTCACTTTGTTTAGGCCTTTACTTTAATGTTTTTATTGATCATCCATCGATATTAAAAAAAAATCATTGAACCTATTATTTTGGCCCAGGAAATGTTGAAGGTTTCTCCTATTATCCATCCCTGAGCCGTGGGCATTATATATGGATGTGCTGTAGAAGGAGCTCATTTAGGCTTTTTGATGGAAACATCACAAAATAGGAATTCTTCCTAAGAAGAATTATTATAGTAGGTTAATGGCTATGGGGATTTTAAATGCTTTATGACATCAATATTTCCAAAGTTCATTGAATGCTTAATCCAAGATCCAAATACCCATCATATTGTGTTTGGTATTGTAATGAAACATGACCTTGAGAGCCATGATGACATTATTAAAAAACATGTTTATCATGACATTTTTGTTTCACTTTGATAAGTTGACATTAATATTTTTGTGGACCCGTATTAAATTGTTCCATGTGGCTTGGCAAGAAAATTATGAAGCATGGGTATGTGATCCCTTACATGTGGGATCCATTGCTCATGAAATTCAAGATCCTCATTTTAATCAATTGGATATAGAAGCATTTACCCAATGAGGTTCTTTTGGTATACTCAATATTTCTTACTTTAATGCTTATCAATGGTGGTGTACAATTGGATTATATGCTAATAAATATTTTTATGTTGGTGCTCTTTCCTAACTATTGTTTCTTCCATATTTTAAATAGTCACAGTAGTTTGCATCTACTACCTAAATCCATGCCAAATATTTCATGGCTAAAAAATGTCAAATCTCGTCTCAATCAACATTTTCCATGACTCTTTGGAGTTAGTTCTCTAGATTGGATGGGGGGGTTTAGTTCATTTCTATATTCCCAAATCAAGGGTAGTGCATGTGAGATGGGATAAATTTTTAAACTTATTACCACATCCTAAAGTTCTGACCACTTTTCATAAGTAAATGGAATCTTTATGCTGAGAATATTGATTCCAATCTTCAAGTGTTTGTTAGATCGTAAGGAGTGGTAATTTTTATTCTAAATCTTCTCAGAGGATTCCATCCGCAAATCCAAATTTTATAGTTGACTGTTATTTCTCATTACCATTTAGTTATTTCCTTCTTTTTTTCAATTCTTGGTCATATGTATAGAATTGATTTTGTGCCTGGTCACATTATATACAATATTTTGGAGGAACATGTACCTCTAGGAGGCATATTAGGATGCATACATAAGGGTTTATATAACATAATAAATAATTCTCTTTAATTTTAATTAGGTGTTACTTAAGATTCGTTGGCGTTATGACTTCCTTGGTAGCTCAACAGATGTATTTTTTACCCAAATTTAAGTTCATGACACATAAATTCACCACTGAAGCTGAATTATATACTTTTCATCAACACATTGATGGCTTCATTATGATAGGGTCCTTTACCTAGAGAGATATATTCTCTTTATCTCCTTTACTTATGGAGATAAAGAGAATTAAGTAATAGATAGTATTATTCCATCTCTCCCAGTAAATGAGCAAGTGGAAAATTTGAGATAGTAAGTTCCTCCGTTAAGACTTCCAAGTTTGCAAGAGAAAATATAAGAAGTTAGTTCTTCTAGCAAATGTCAACAAACTCCGAGAGAAATAAGAGAAATAATGTATTGTAAATTATATTTAATAGTGAGAAGGTAGAGCAATGCCCCATGAGTTCCCAATTGGTTTTCATTCTATATCTAGTTGAAAGTTTAACACCCTTGAGTTTAGAAATGTCTATCACTACCTCAATGAGGTATTCCCCAACTAGTATGAAACTTAGGAAGAATTTTTATATGTGAAGAAAATACCATAGCTATTTACATCCTTAACAACATTCTCCAGCAACCAATCACAAATAATTGCTTCACACCATCAATGTACATGCAACACTAATTATAGCTTTTAATGTATTGGTGTGTCAAAAAAACTTTCACACTCAAATATCCAACCTCAGAGCTAACAACTATCTTTAGGAGTTCTAACTGAAGTAAATAGGATTTCTTCTTTGAATATTGAAAACCCTTTGAATGTATGACCCCTCACAATATTTTGGACCAAAATATCGAGACCTACGACTTTGAAATTAGTAGTGCAGTAACTCTCAATAAGGAACAAAGGAGGAACTATACTTATAGAAATGCATTTGTATAATATTGACTCATGAAGTAACCTTGATTGAAGAAAATAATTTATATGTGTTGCAATGAGAAAAGTCCCATTTAATGTCTCATTAATTTTTTGCAGCTAGTGATGAGGATGATCTTCTTAGGAAGGATATCTCTATAAATGTAGTGCAACATACTCTCAAACTTTATTGGCTTTATCCCCTAATCACTTAAAATTTATACTTTCACCATAAATCATCAATAAAACCCCATGCTCCATTGCATTTGTGAAACATCAATTGTAATGATACACATGAGGAAAACAATAATCCTCACCATTTCCATACCAAATGAGGCAATGTTTGTTCAGAAAAATAACTAATGTAAGAGCCAAAAGGGCCAAATGCAACATTAATGAAGATGATCTAAGAGATTAATTAGAACTAATAGTATTGATAAAATAAAATCCACAACAATACATTTTCAAACATTTTAATACCTATTTAGATATTATTTGCAATTGAATATGAACCATATGTAAAAACTCTTAATTTTAACTAGAATTTGTGCCACTTTTAAATGAATAAAACATACATTTATGAGACTTCTTTAACAATGAATAATGGAACCTATATATACCAGAAATAGCTCGTACATAGGTTTTCCTATTGAGTTGTCCAAAAAATTATCACTGAAAACTCATGGGGAGGGGATCTGAGCTCGAACTCAATCATCGACCCCAGCGAGCTATTCTAATAGTGAAAGCTCACATGCACAACACTTTGACATGATCTTGTATAGCACCGGACTCAATGTAAATTATAATACCTACGTGCAAGAAAACAATGTTCTTGTTAACTAAACTTTCCTAAATGTCTATGAAATTATTAATACATATCACTCACCAATACTTTGTTTATTCAATAATTTAACGGATGTCATAGTTATCTATGAACCAAATTGCTAGTTGATCGGTTATGAATGATAATTCATAGAGGGAGTGCATAAATGGTGTAAACATATGTTACAATTCAATAACTTAACAAACATCATTGTATAAATATCATGGTGTAGTCAACTAGCATGATCACTATTTTCAATGTAGTTGATATATACCGGAGTATTTATTTATCTGTATAATATTAAAAAAATATTTACAATAAAAATAATATTTAATATCATTATAATAATAATTATTATTATTTATATTAAATATATTTATTATAATTTAAAAATTTAAAAAGTTAAAATTATGTAATATAAATTAATGTTTACAGAGATAGTGTAAACATATGTTGTCATTAGACCACTTGACAAATATCACTATGATAGTCGACCCATGCTTTATAGACGTTGAGATGTTCTTAGGTTTTGTGAGTTAGCAATAAGATTTTCAAACTTATTTGTTTTTAAAATACAAAATAAATTAACATATTTCAAAATAAAAGTACTATTTTTATAGGAGTTAATAAATATTATCCAAAACAATTTCTTGGTTAATATTATATAATTGGTAAGAATTATGGTTATTTTTATTATTTTTTGTGTGTTTATTTTGGAATAGGTTTTCTAAAATTTTAATTTAATTATAAATAATTAATATGTGGGTGGTAAGATTTAATCTAGATGAAATATTTTAAAATATTTTTATTAGTATTGACAAATCAATTGTTAAAATTTGAAATATTCTTATTAGTATTGACAAATCAAATATTAAAATTTATCTCCATAGTACTTTTTAATTAAATTGATGAATTAAAAAAAGAAAAAACGATATGATGGATATGAAGAGCTATGGTTTTTTAAGCATGTAGTATTGACCCATAGTATTGTAACAAAGTCTATTTACAAATTAAGAATCTCCATAGTAAACTGATGGTGAACCTCCATGGTTAAAAATCTGGTTACATGTTTTTTAAATGTATATATATTTAACTTATATATTATTTTTATGTAATGTATTATGAAATAAGTGTTTAGTTATCAATAATTATTAGTGGGATGGTAAGCAATTAACCTCCATAAAATATTTTAGAATATTCTTATTAGTAGTCAGAAATCAAATTTTAGGATTTATTTCAAAAGTATTTTTGGGCATCTCATATTAGTAAGCCATGGTATTGACCCATAGTATTGTAATAAGGCGTGGATATAGGTTAAGAACCTTCATAGTAAAATGAGTTAAATCTTCATGGTTAAGAATCTAGTTACATATTTTTTGAAATGTATATATGTTTGACTCATATACTATTTCTTTATTAATAATAATGTTAATAATAGCATATATATATTATTATAATATATATATATATAGATATATATAGTCAACATTCTATTCATTCACAAAAAATATATATACATTCGAGACATCAAAAAGCATGTGGTCGCATGTGGTCTCACCGGAGGACATACTAGTTGTCTGAGGTGACTGAAGCTGGTTTGCATGGAGTAGTTTTTGGAGGAGGTGGAGGAAGGAAGGTGCACTGAACATGCCCTTCGAAGTGTGTCATCCAATTCTCGAGCTATTCCACTTTTTCTGCGAGATGGTTTTGTCCCCACCAGACTACCACCACTCGTTCCCTGACCTTGCACTGGAAATAATGCATGTGTGTTAGTGTAGCCATCATCTCATCGTTCTTTTCCCGATTAATTTGTTATGTCGCATCTACCCGATCCACCAACGATTGGATTAGGTCTCGGCAGTTTTCCAAGCAGCAGTACTACAATCCCTGTGGGTCCGGGGCATCACAACAATCCCTGTGGGTCCAGGGCATCACAGCTGCCATCATTTGTGGCTGCCTGAGCCCTCCTACACCCACCACCTCTCCAAGAGCCAAGATTCCACAAATGCAAATTACTACGAGTGCGGGGTGTCTTCGTGCCGCTGTGGTCACCAAGTTGATTCAATAATAACCATATTTTAAAATGAAGCTAAAAGTTAACTAATTTGTGTATATTTTTTTATAAATTTTGCTAATGTGAAATGTATCATGAGATAAGTGTTTTTGACGATTATTTAATTTATATGGTTACACTCAAATCCAATATAGAAAAGATGTTGTAATCCTATGTAAAAATTTTAACTCATAGGAATTTCAAACTCTAGGCTTAGACAATATATGTTTTTCCTAATGAATTTTCATAAAATTTAATAATTTATATATTATATTATTCAAGAAAGTAACTTTTAATTTAGTAAAATTTAAAATTACATTTAATATATTATGAAAATAAATTAATCTATTAATATAACATTAGAGTATATATAATATTAATATTATAATCACTTAAAATAGAATGGTCGAATTAATTAATTAATTATATATTATATATTATATATTATATATAATATATAAGATATATATATATCGTAGATCAGAGTTAATTTGGGTTTATCAATTTTGATAAAATTTCTTGAGGTTTAAACATTTTTTCAAGTTTTACATTCAAAAGAAAGTCTTGCATCATGAACCACACTTGATAGATTGTCATTTAAGATGTAGATTATCTTAAACAAAGTTATATCCTTTTTATTTTTCAATTTAATTAAAAAATGTCATTAAATTAAAATAAAATAAAATGTGTAAAATATTATGGTTTTTTTAGCATGTGGTATTAATAAACCATAGTATTGTAACATAATCTATTATAAGTTAGTAATGTTCATAATAAAATGGGTTATATCTATATATA
>APFE030880957.1:8181-43387 GCA_000404065.3 Pinus taeda
AATATTTGATATTATTATTTTAGTTGTATTAAGGATAATATTAAATCCATAATATTACTAATATTTATAATCTCTATATCTATTAATATACTAAACATAATATGTTAACATTTTACTCATTATTATTATTAAAATTCCCTAGATTTATTATTTTTAACTCAAATATGGTTAACATTTTACTTAAAATAACAAACAATACCAACCAAAAAATATTGAAATAATATTCATATTTAGCATTTCATAAATTTATCATTCTTAACTTTAATAACATCCAGAAAATTATAAATATATTGATATTAAACACTAATACATTTAATAACTATTCATCTAATAATATTATTATAATTAAATAATTTGACTAGTCAAATCTAGCCGTTTCATGTTCAATTATAGCCGTTTGTCCAGTCTAGTCCAATATACTTGTTTTCCAGTCAAACCTAGCTATTGGAAGATCTTTTCCTCCCTATTTAACATGCAGCCATGATCTGATTCTTGAACTTGTCCTGATGATGAACCACACTAGTTGGTTCGAAACATGTCGACAAATGTATTATCATGTGATTTACGCTGAAATTTTTTTCTCATAAACTTGATATGGATCACAGAAGCCTCAATTCAACAAATATCAATGTTACTATAATCTATCCTGACCCATTGAAAATTTTCTCTAACTATGAAAGCTATGATGCATATCTTTATATATTGAACAAAATATGCAGTAATATGGGTTACAGTAGCAATGTATAACATCTATGCCACAATGTATAATAGGGAAGAGAAGATCATGAAGGAAAGATTAAATGTTATTATCCATTGTCTAACACATTTCTAAATTTCTTGTAAATTTTACAACAGTTCCACCATTTCCCAACCATGGGTGGATATTAGGTTAAATTTCACATAAAATTGGATAAGATATTACTACTTTTATCTTTGCCTTTTTTTCATGTGTAGATAACAATTTCCATTTCTTAGACTAAAGACCTGGCTACTTTTATCTATGTGTTTTTTTCATGTCTAAATAACAATTTCCATTTCTCAGACACAAGATTCACACCTTCACTTCCACAGATAGAAAATTTGCAAGTGTGCTTGAAACCATTTCAATAATTTGGGTTTCTTCCATTCAAAGCTTATTTTGAAATTGCGGTGAGATATTCAAAATGATAATCTTGAATGATGTTTTAAAGGAAAGGAAAAAAATATAGCTCCAAAATTGACATTTGGATGTTGGAAAGGTAGAGGATCTTAAACACAAATTTCACACACAAAACACACAAGTTGCGGCTCTTCTATTGATCACACAAAAACTTGATTATTACCATGAACCCAGTGAAGGGTATTTAACCTTTTCCAACTAGCGAATCACCTAAAAGAACTTGACATGAAACCACACACTATAAATTTGACTATGACTTAACTCGACTTGACTCAATGCTCAGTTAACTAACTCTCTAATTTTAGCAAACTCCTCATGTAGGAGTAATTAGCTTATTTTAATACTCCCCCTTAATTACGACTAATAAACTAAGACATGACTCATGACAACTCGAACATGCTTGTTGGTCTATGTCTTAGCTAGGCTTATAACACCCAAGTTTCTTATATGAAACTCAAACAAATCTTTTTATAATGACTTAGTAAATATATCATCCAATTGATCACTAGATTTACAAGGCTTCAAGTGAACTTATCCATTGCTCACAAGTTCTCTACTGAAATGATATCTAGTATCAATATGCTTCTCTTTTGATGAAACACGTTATTCCTTGATAGTGCAATCACTGATGTGTTTTCATAATATATTGTTGATGATCCTTGTTGTTTATGCTTGAGCCCATCAAATACTCTTCTTAACCACACTGCTTGACATGTTGTTGATGTTGTTGCTACATATTCTGCTTCTACCGATGATAGTGTTACAATAGGCTGCTTCATAGATTCCCATGAAATCACACCTAAAACAAGATGTAACACATAACCAGAATTTATTTTCATGTCATCCACACTACCTGAAAAATCATTGTTTGTGTAACTGTTGTAGTGTTCAACAACCCCCCATTTATTATATTAATAGTTACCATTGTATTAATAAATGGGGACCCTTTTAAAAAAAAATCAAAAAAAACTTAGAAAATAAGAGTTTGCCTTTTTGAAACCATTCGGAATGAAACTTTGGATAAAATAAGATATCAAACCAAGTCAATTCATGATTAGGCATCCCGCTTTATCGAAATCGCAAGATCTAAGGTAAAAAAGGTTAATCATGAGCTGCGATCCACGAGATGAAATAAGAAAAAACCCCTTAAAGAAATAAGGATAGCATTAAATGTTTTATAATACTTAAGGCTTAAACTATTCTTCAAAGTCTTTATCGCAATCACATCGTGCTTTTTAAAAATAACACAAATATACAAACCACAAGAAAATGCGAAATGTGATGTAATTCAGACCCAAAGGAATATTAAAACTATTATAAAACTACATTCAGGTCCAACATATCGTAAATGTCTATTTAATGAAACAAGCCACCGCATAAAGGAAACATGCTCAAAAAGGAAAAATGAATGTCGCTTATCACAAATCACAAAACATTAAAGCGACTTTGAATTTTTCTATTCATAATATCCGATATTGCGATTTGCGATTTGCAGTCTTCCCAATATTGCAATTTGTGATCTTCCCGATATGCGATTTATGTGATCTTTGCAATTTGTGATTTGCGATCTTCTCATTCATCGCAATCTCAAGAATCAGTATCACGCATAATTCAAACCAATCGAAGATATCAGTTTGAAACATGTGATGCAATGTTTTGACAAGACATAAAGAAAATCTTATGTAAGCCTTAATGCATCGTTAATGAGGTTTAAAGGCATTTATTCATTTAACAGCTCAAGATGATAGATATATTTCTTATTCGTGTTTGAAATAAAAGCTTCGAACTTACGTGCTTTCATAATTTATTGTGTTAATCATGTTTTCACTTACATTTACCGCTCTACGTTTTTATCCTGTTTTCTCCATTTCCCTTAATTTCAGGAAGTTTTTGAAGAACACAACACTCACATAAATGGTTAAGAAAGGAAAATAGACTGCAGAGGCTATTGTGCCTAAGCAGTCAGACATGCAACCACTATTCTGTAATACCACTTGTAACAAAGATTGCAAGACTACATCTTGGGAGGCGATGTACAATTTACTAGAGGAAGAAAACCCAAGGACCCTGGAAACTAAGGCAATAGTAGATGCCATGGCTTCGTCCAATGCTTCTTACCTCGAAGTAGCATGCTCTTCCCCACACAAGATTGCTACAAGATAGAAAATCTTACCATACAAATATATGGTAAGATGGATTATAGATGAAGTGGATGTTTAGGATAGAATGTTCAGAAACTCCAGGCAAGATGTTATGGGATCAATCAAATCAAGTAATTTGAGCCTTGAAGTGAAGTATCTTTATATGGTTTGATCATTTATCTGAAGAATTGGCACATGTTGTAGTCTGTAAATGTGATGATCTAGGTATAACTGAAGTCTGGAATTGTTGTAATTTTTAAATCATCATTTATAGATATGTACGTAGGTTCACTTTAGAAAAGGCACGTATAAACGCCAGTTCTGCATATCAAAACAATGTATGCATCTTAAATTTGATTTGCAGATCTGTATGCAGGTTCGCCTTGAGAAAAGAGCATATGCACGAAGGTTCGAAACATGGAAGTAGCGTATAGCTTATAAAATATGTTTTAGCTACTTATGTTTGATTTTACAGTGTTCTGGGTTCGGGCTTGGGTTATGGTTACAGCATTCTGAAAGATCAAATTGAAGGGCTGTTAAAGTAATTAATTGATTCAGTTGTGATTGGTGCAAAGGAAATCGGCTGATGCAAATATATTTGTTGATTGAATGATGTTATTGATTGATCTAATGTGAAAATTCATGAAACATGGTCCCTGAAATAAAAGTGAAGGTTGTGGCCTTCTGTAGGTCGGCACCTATGTACTAGTAAATATATTAGCTAGTACAAGAGCTAGGGGGTTATAGCTCCCTTCCAGGAGAAGTTGGAGAATGAGAGAAGGTTGTAGCCTTCTGCAAGTAGAAGCTTGTGTATTGGTATAAGTCTACACCAGTACAAAAATTGTAAAAAGAAGTTTCTTATTATTAAAAAGAAGATAGAGATGATTGCAGCAGGTGGTTTTCACCCACATTGAGTTTCCACCTTATATCTTGTGTTCATGTGTGTGATTGTCTGTTCTTTTTTTATTACACATGGTTATTGTTTATGTGGTTCTAATGCACTGATTAAAGATCAACATATGATGAATTAACTCAATCATAAGTTTGCAGGATATACACTAGTTTCCTTAAACACCTTTGTGTATACACACGAGTTCCATTAACTAAAGTAGCATATATGAATCTGATTATGGAAATGAAACTTTGTTGACTTGCCAATACTGATTCAGCCCCCCTCTCAGTATTATTTCCAACTATTGGAATCAAAGGAGGTCCTTTAGAAGAAGCTTGACTGCTTGAAGGAAGATCCATCATCATGATTAATCAATAAAGAGAGGGATCCATCAGACCACCAATCTTTGATAGAAGCAACTTCATTTATTGGAAGGTAAGAACCACAACCTATCTTCAATCTCTTGGAATAGATTTCTGGGAAATCATGGAAGGAGGATATACATTTCCATCAGCAATTCCTATAGATGTAGTAAGTAAAAAGCAATATAAAAACAATGCCAAGGCTGTCAATACATTATTGGGAAGTCTTTCACAATCAGAATTTGTCAAAGTTATGCAGCTTAAATCCACCAAAGAAATATGAGACAAAATCATTCTAAGCTATGAAGGATACTCTCAGGTAAAACGTGCAAAACTGCAAACTCTCATAATTCAATATGAAACTCTCAAAATGCACAATGATTAAAGTATAGCTAGTTACTTCTTACGTATAGATGAGATCGTTAATTGCATGAAGAATTTGGGTGAAGAGATAAAAGAAGTTACTTTAGTTGAAAAGGTTTTAAGATCCTTGTCTACTAAGTTTGAATCAAAAGTATCTGCCATAGAAGAAAAGCAGGATCTTCAGACTATTACTATGACACAACTACACGGAATCTTAACTGCTTTTGAGATGAGAAAAGGAGGTCCATCAGATATGAGAGAAGCTGGATTTAAAGCTTCAGGAAAAGAAGAACTCAATGAATTAGGTCATATTTCAGAAGGAGAAGAAGAAGTAAACTTTGTCAAGAACCTTCAACGGGGTTCCGGAAGATTCAAAAGTAAACTACCTTTCAAATGTTTTGCTTGTGGAAGAGTTGGTCATTATGCTGCCAAATATCCTCATAAAGATAAGTTTGATAAAGGTAAGGAATCTACAAAATGAAATAGAAAATAAAGTGTAAGTAAGAAGAGCTACTATACGCATGAAGATAGTGATGGTTTATCAATTAGTGATGAAGATGAAAATAGCAATGACTATAGAGTTCTGATGGCTTTTGAAGATGATGATTTCTTGGATGCTTTAGATGAGGATGACCTTTATGAAGAAATCTCTAAACTCAAAATCTATTTAGAAGAAAAGAAAATGATTATAGATACTTTGACATTCCAACTTGTTGAAAGAGAAAAACACAATGAAAAACTAGAATGTGAAATTGTGGGTCTACGAAAGGATATTGAGAAAACAAAAGCTCTCAATCTTAGATTTTCTAAAGGATCAGAAACCTTAAATGAAATTATCAAAGTGCATCATTCTCCTCTGATAAATACAGATCTTGGATATATTGAAGAAGCATCTCAAGCATAGAATTCGTCAACCTCCACCAAAAGCTATCTTGATGCAGCAAAGAGCAGTGAACAGTTTGACAATCATCAACAAAGGAATCAAGCAGATCACCAGGTAAATTAGGCTCAATTTACTTCAGGGATGAACAGAAGCTACAACCAACCTCAGGTAGATCATACTCAATCTGCTTCAAGAATGAATATCAATAGAAACTACAATCACCAGGTCAGAAGATTTGAAAATCGTAGGAACTTCTTTAATGGCCAATGTTTTTCATGTCATAACTTTGGACACAAAGTTGCTCAATGTGTTGCTTACAAGGCCATCATGACTAGAGAAGCACGAAATCAAAGGAATATGACAGGGATCATAAAAATGTCCTACAATAAGTTTTCTCTTCTTGAAAATGAAATAGAATGCTCTATCCACAACAACTTCAGTCATGAAGAATCCGAATGCAGGAGTAAATTTCGGCAAACATCTCATAAGGAGAAAACTCCATTAAGTCCCAAAATATGGAGAAATAAAGAACCACAAACAGAAAGATGTGGTATAGCCTTATATGCAGAAGGACAAGAAAATCAGTGGTACATCGATAGTGGATGCTTAAAACACATGACAAGTGACAAAGAAAAAATTCATTCATATAGTGCCTTAGAAAAATAAAAGAAGGTCTCATTTGGAAATGACACTCCTACTATCATAAAAGGTAAAGGCTCTGTTCTCTTAACAGAAAAATTTAAAGCTGGGAATGTTATGTATGTTGATGGTCTAAAGCATAACCTATTGAGTGTCAGTCAAATGTGTGATCAAGGAAATGAAGTAGTATTTCGATCAAATTGATGTGTTGTTCATGAGATTGATACAGGAGAAACCGTGATCAAAGGTATAAGAACTCCAAACAACTTATACATACTCAAGGGAGGACAACAATAGTGCTATCTAAGAAAAAATGATGAACACTGGGTATGGCATAAAAGATTGGGGCATCTAAGCTTCTCTCAAATAAGAAAAGCATGTATATTCCAGGTTGTTCGTGATCTTCCTAATATCAGCATTCCAAAAAATACAATATACAAATCATGTCAATTTGGTAAGAAAACCAGATCACACTTCCCTGAAAAGGAAGGATCAGCTAGTAAGCCTCTTGAACTTGTTCATACTAATTTATGTGGACCATCAAGGAAAAAGTCTCCTCATGGAGAAGAATACTTTATATTGTTCATTGATGATTTTTCCAGAATGTGTTGGATAGGACTTTTAAAGCATAAAGATGAAGCATTTGAAAAGTTCAAAGCCTTTAAAGCCTTGGTTGAAAATGAATCAGATCACAAAATCAAATGCCTCAAATCTGATGGAGGAGGGGAATTTACCTCGGATGAATTCTTTGACTTTTGTGAAAAACATGGAATAAAAAGGAAATTCTCCACCACAAGGACTCCTCAGCAAAATGGAGTGGTAGAAAGGATGAACAGAACTATTCAACAAATGGCTCATGCAATGCTAGATGAGTCTAGAACTCCTGCATCCTTTTGGGGTGAAGCTGCATTCACTACTGTCACTATTCTCAACTAAGAAAATGTTCAGGTAAATAGAACTCAAACTCCACATGAACTTTGGTATGGTAAGACTCCTACTGTAAAATACTTCAAAGTTTTTGGAAGAAAATGTTACATCAAAAGGACTAATGAAAAACTTGGTAAGTTTGAACCCAGAGCAGATGAAGGTTACTCTTCCCAAAGTAAGGGATATAAATGTTATAATAAAATACTTGGGAAAATTATTGAAAGTATTAATGTTGTGGTTGATGAAGCATGCAAAAATCAAAAACAAATAAAAACTGAAGATTATGAAGAAGATGAGGATTATCCTCCCACATAAAATCAGACTAATTCTAAAGAAGAAACCAATGAAGCACCAAAAGAAGAGATAATGGTAGAAGAAAAGACTTCATCCAGGTATGTTCAGAAAATCATCTAGAGACTCAAATTTTGGGACAGAAATAGGCAGGTGTGCAGACAAGAAGAACTATTACAGAAGCTTCAAGCTATCTAGCATTGCTATCCTCCACCAAACCTCAGAATTTAAATGAAGCATGCAAAGATGAATGTTGCGTCAAGGCCATGAATGAAGAACTTGAGCAAATTGAAAAGAATAATACTTGGGAATTAGTTCCTAGACCTCATGCTAAGAGTATCATAGGAAATAAATGGATATTCAAAAACAAGCTGAATGAAAATGGAGAAGTTATTAGAAACAAGGCCATACTTGTTTGTAAAGGATATGCTCAACAAGAAGGTATAGATTTTGAAGAAACTTTTGCACCTGTTGCTAGACTTGAAGTCATAAGAATGTTCCTTGCTCTTTCTAGTTTTCAGAAATTCAAAGTATACTAAATGGATGTAAAATCTGTCTTTCTTAATGGAGACTTAGAAGAAGAAGTATATATTGAGCAACCAGATGGATTCATTCTTGGAAATGATGAAAAACTTGTATGTAGACTCAAAAAGGCTCTTTATGGTCTAAAACAAGCTCCAAGGGCCTAGTATTACCGTCTTGACAAATATCCCCATCAACAAGTTTTTTCAAAGGGATCTGCTGATAGCAATCTATATACAAAGATTGACAATAATAAATTTCTAATACTTGTTGTGTATGTTGATGATGTCATTTTTGGTAGCAATGAAGAAGCCATGAGTTGAAATTTTGCTTCGATAATGCAGCAAGAATTTGAAATGTTCGTGCTTGGTGAGGTTACATATTTTCTTGGCCTACAAGTTCAACAAAATAAAGATGGTATTTTTCTGTCACAAACCAAATATCTCAAACAGATCTTGAAAAATATGGCATGGAAGATTCTAAACCAGTATGTAACCCAATGGTAATAGGATGTAGTCTCAGCTCAAATGATGAACCAACAACAGTACATCAACCAACTTACAGATCCATGATTGGCAGTCTACTTTATCTAACAAGTACTTGACCAGACATCATGCATGCAGTAGGAATAGTTGGAAGATTCCAAGCAAATCCAAAGGAATCACACCTTCAGGAAATCAAAAGGATTTTCAAATATCTTCAAGGAACACAGAATTTTGGTTTATGGTATCCTAGAGATACAGATCTTACACTTCATGCTTATAAAAATGCAGATTGGGCAGGAAGCATTGATGATAGAAAAAGCACTAGTGGTGGTGCATTCTATATGGGTTCCAGATTAGTGTCTTGGTTCAGCAAGAAACAAAGTTCAATTGCATTATCTACAGCTGACGCAGAATATGTAGCTACTACATATTGTTGCACTCAACTCCTTTAGATAATGAAAACATTGCAAGACATTAAGATCACATGTACTCCACCCATCTCCATTCTATGTGATAATACAAGTGCCATCAATATTTCAAAGAATAAATTCATACAGTCCAATACCAAGCACATACCCATCAAATATCATTTTCTATGTGAACAAGTGCTTGAACAAAAGGTCAAATTGGATTATGTTCCCTCCAAAGAACAGGTTGCTGATATATTCACCAAACCACTGCCCAAAGAGACATTTGAATATCTCAGACAAAATCTGGGAGTAGTTGATGCATCATCCTGCTATCAAATCCTATCTGTTTCAGAGAAAGGTGGTTACACGTGAGTTTCATGAAGCTTAGTCGTGTACATACGCTGATTTCGGTGGATACAATCGTGTATATGTTGGTTTGAAGAAAAGTAGTGGCCCAGACTCAGGAAGAAAGGGGTCTGATATGGTTCAGTGAATTATCTACTTTGCTTGATGATGGTTACATTCTATGGATGACATGTGGAAATATGTTGGCTTTCATAAGTTTTTGATAACTTGATGTATATCTAATTCATAATGATGCCTTGATAACTCTTCTATTATATGAACTGATCATATCTGACAATGATCATCTGGTACAGGTTCAGGGGGAGGATATGCTTCTAATAATGCATTGTGGGCATTATCTTAGAAGATCTTGGTACAGTTTCACTCAGTTGTTTTTTATTCAGGTGGAACATGTTCAAAGGGGGAACATGGTTGCTGGTCTAGATGCTAATTGACATATGCTGCTAATGATAGTTGTCGATGACTATCATGGTCTTGTTTAAGATATTTGGTCTCTGTTATATATGTCACGTATATTTTTTTAATGAAAAGGTCATGAAATGACCTAATTTGTTACCCCACTATGCATGGGATGGATGAAGTAATGTTTCTTGTTTTGACATGTATAAACAATTGGTATATCCCCTTGGTTGGGTGGATGAGTCAAACTTGGTATATCCCCACTTGATTATGATATGGATGTATGTATGAGTCATTGGTGATAGGAAGGTCATTTATGATGTATGTATAGAGTCATGCTCTTCTTTTAGAACATCTTTTTGCAGACCTTGCTTATATTCAGGGGAAGCATGGACTTGATCATGGAGCTCAATCAACACTCTTTAGCATATCAAAGAATTCAGCATGTACTCAGGGGAAGCATAACCCTTTTCCCTAGATGACAAAGGGGGAGAGTGACTTGGGGTTGCCATCAAGTCCAAAGGGGGTGATTGTTGGCATTATGACATAGGTGTTGTCCTTGATGGCAACTCACTCAAATGACAAATCACAATTCAGCAGGTTAACAGAACAAAGTTTAGATCAGAATGAAGAAAGAGAGGTATATGTAGGTTCATAATTGGCCAAGCCACATATACATGCGGGTTCAATATATACAAGTCACGTATACATACACACACACTTTCACAAAATGTAAGGCGCGTATATCTTGGAAAACTAAGTTTTGGTCCAAGGAATTTGGTCCATAGTATTTTGATCCATGGTATTGGTCCAAGGTATCTAGTCCGAAGTATTGACCCCAGGTATTTGGTCCGAGGTATTGGTCCTAAGTGGTTTTGGTCCATGCTATTGAGTAAGGGCTAAGACTATAAAAGGAGGGGAAGATCATTAGGCCAAGCAACTCAAGTATTGAATATCTGATGAACGACAAGATCTAGTGTATAGGTTATTGGGTTATGGTACATAGTTGGATCTGAACCAAGGATGAACCTTAGCACTTGATGAAGGATACGATCTAATGATGGGTCAAGATCTTAAGCCTTGAAGTGAAGTATCTTTATATGGTTTGATCATTTATCTCAATAACTGGCGCATGTTGTAGACTATAAATATGATGATCTGGGTATAACTGAAGTCTAGAATTGTTGTAATGTTTAAATCAACATTTACTGATCTATACGCAAGCTCACTTTAGAAAAGGCACGTATACACATTGGTCCTACATATCAAAACATAATATACATCTTAAATTTGATTTGCAGATCTATACGCAGGTTCGCCTTGAGAAAAGAGTGTATGCATGCAATTTCAACACATGAAAGTAGCGTATACCTTATAAAATATGTTTTAGATGCTTATGTTTGTTGTTGCAGTGTTCTGGGTTCTGGCTTGGGTTGTGGTTACAGTATTCTAGTTACAGCATTCTGAAAGATCACATTGAAGGATTGTCAAAGTAATTGATTGATTCAATTGTGATTGGTGCAAAGGAAATTGGTTGATTCAGATATATTTGATGAATGAATGATGTTATTGATGGATCCACTCTAAAAATTCATGAAACATGTTCCCTGAAAGAAAAGTGAAGGCTGTAGCCTTCTGTAGGCTAGCACCTATGTACTAGTAAATATATTAGCCAGTACAAGAGCTAGGGGGTTGTAGCTCCCTTCCAGGAGAAGCTGGAGAATGAGAGAAGGTTGTAGCCTTCTGCAGGTAGAAGCCTGTGTACTGGTATAAGTCTGCACTAGTAAAAAAATTGTAATAATAAGTTTATGATTATTAAAAAGAAGATAGAGACGATTGCAACAGGTGGTTTTCTCCCACATTGGGTTTCCACCTTATATCTTGTGTTCAAGTGTGTGACTGTCTGTTCTATTTTTACTACACCTAGTTATGTTTATGTGGTTTTGATGCACTGATTAAAGATCAACATATGATGAATTAACTGAATCATAAGTTTGCAGGATATACGCTAGTTTCCTTAAACACAGTTGCGTATACATGCGAGTTCCATTAACTGAAGTAACATATATGAATCTGATTATGGAAATGAAAAATTGTTGACTTTCCAATATTGATTCACCCCCCTTCTCAGTATTATTTCCAACACCATTTTATAATATTTTTCATGGCGTCATGATGCCTATTTATTAGACCATTTTTAATAAGAAAGCCCCCAAGATTTCAATGGAAGCAAAGATAGACATCTTCGCAATGGCAAGATGGCTTGGTGAGGAATTATTAACTTATATCAGATTTTTCGGGAGTATTAAAGCTCCCTGTGTTCTCCCATATTATGTTCCAGATAAACTACTAGCACGAGAGATTGCTTATCAGACAGTAGGTGATGGTATAACCAAAACCCTTAAAGAGCAGAAGAAATCCATCTATCTAACCTTCCCATTACAATGTGGTTCTTTCGTGTTGCATGATCTTGCGCATGCATCTAAATAAATACAGAACATCACGGCTCTAAACCTAGCTACCATGCCAGGTAGACAATATGACCCCCACCAATATTGCTAAGAATTTCACTGTTATGGTCAAAATCAGGCAGTTCACTCATGAAGATGATGACTTTGATGATTTATTTGAGAAAGCTGAGACATTTTCACAGGTTTTGCATTTAGGGTCATTAAAACTAGACCCATAGGACCTCAAATAATTCCACACATACAAAAATAAAAGGCTAGAAAAAGTCCCTTTGGACCTGTTACAAATCGAAGAAGTAAGAGAACCTACTCCTAGCGTAAGACTGGAGGAGAGCTACAAGCACAATTCTGATGACGAATCATAAGAAAAGTCAGTTCAAGCCTTAGAAGACTCTGAACACCATTCTGAGATTAAATAAGGAAGACCCTGAATAGGACATAGAGGAAAATCTTGAATAAACAACCAAGAAGGTCTCAACTGAAGAGCACATGGAGACTAGTTCACCACAGGTTGAAATAGAAAAGATTCCAATCATCAATTTGGAACAGGAGTGGGATAAATTTAATAAAAAACTCCAAACGGAGACCAATCTTGAAGGGACTTCTGGATTCTAGACTCCACAACACACTCAGCAGGTTGTAAATCCAAAAGAGACAATACAAGAAATTGTAACTACTCAAGATATTGAAGTCATACTGGCACACCCAACTTTTGAAATTGTTTTGAAGTTTGAAGAAATAGCCCCACTAGACATATTCTACAATCCTACACATAATGCTATAGTAAAAAGAAAAAGAAAGAAAAGAAAATTGGATGTGGGCTTGACTGTGGGGAAAACTCCACAGTTAAGCATGCTTGAGCTAAAGGTGATCTGGGATGAGTGACCTCCCGGGAAGTCCTAGTTACTGGGTGCAAGCCCCAGAAGTGATGATTGATGCTATGTGATTTATTTTCACTAGTTTCAATCCCAATTCTTCACCCCTTTGAGCATCACCTAATGCAATGAGTACTAAGTGGACTATTCAAAAATCATGAGAAATTAGTTAGTTACCACTACCTCTCATGTAAATGGTCATAGATGAATGAATTACTTAACACACTTGAATCCCAAAAAAATTATATCTAATAAAATTGGATGTATCGGCAAAAACAACTATTGGAAGTGAGACAATGGAGGTAATGTGGAGAGAAAACCCCATTGATCCATCAGACAACCTTACAAGCTATCGCACTTTGCAAGAGCTTACGCAACTGCAACAATCGATAAGGCTGCAAAAGTTTGACTGTTATTGAAAGAAAAAGAAGAAAGAGTTCAACTTCTTGAACATCAACTTGAGCAAGAAAGACAAAATACCAATAGGCAAGCGGAAATATAACTGGCACAACTTCAACAAGATTTTGAACAAATGACAATATAGCGTCAAACATACATTGCAGAGAAGAACACATAGATATACCAAATGCAGGCTCTAATTGATAAATTAAGAGTCATTCCTCAAACATATGAATTCTTTAAAGAGGATCTTGAAATAAATTCTCTTTTGGCACAAAAACAGAAAATATTTTGTCAAAGACTCTCATTGATCACTCCTTATTGTGAATCCAGTGACAAATTAAACAATCAAGTGATTGATCAAATATTAGATAATGAGGAGCTAAATAAAAGGATATCAGAATTCATTACTTGGAAAGAATCTCGAGAAGGAAAAAAGGCCGATCTATCAAAGATCGAAGAGTCCCAAAAGGACATCTTATTTACGGATTGGGACATTCAGTTAAAACAGATGGAAAGGGCAGCAACAAGAGAAGCTAGTATAGTGAATAACGTCATTGAAGTTGTCAATGAAACCCTCCATATTGTCAATATTATCAAAGGATGCAGGCGAGAAGCTCTCGTAGACATTAAACAGTTAGAAGAACAGTGGAAAGAAACTTCCCAAACAAACGTAGAATAAATCAAGCAACTGTCTAAGCTTGATTGGGAAACCCACTGGAGGTTTCTAGTAAAACCATACATCCATTGGATGACTCTATGTTGTTTAACTAATTATACTCAAAATATGGTGCCACCTCTCAGTGATGTTGTATTCACGGGGAAATTGAGATCTAGAATTTGCCAACCTCCCCAAGTTAAGCCAATGATAGACATCTGCGACCTCAAGGACCAAATGGCTGAATAGGACCATTCAATTTGGAGAAGCTTGTCATCATTATTGGGCAGCGAATCCCCCCATAGCAGGTTTCTAGGGCTTGAAGCCTGATTTTTGGTCAAGTGTAATGTAAAGACCCCGCAAAATGTGGGCGCGAAGAACAAGAGTCTAGGGTTTTCCACCCTAAGATAATGTAATTTAATGTAAAGTGTGTCGGCCTACCCATGGTTCGCAGACCATGGGATTGTATAAATAGAGCGAGGCTCTAAGTGTAAATTCAATCTTAGTTTTTGAAAAGTAATAGATAGATGCGAAGGCATGGTTAGAAGTTAGAAGTAGATCTGAAGGTATTGGGTCATAGTGATAGGAGGAGGCTCTGTAGCTGAGTATGCAGAGGCCTAGTAGAGTCCGCAATTGAGTGTGTTGACCCCTGTAGCTGAGTGCACAGGGCGGAGTTGGGATTGTACTTGGACAAAGAATTAATAAAAGATACATTGATTCTGAAATATTGTGTGTCTAGGCTTCTATTATATTTATGCATATCTTTATAGTTTTATGATTGCACGCACTTGTTATGAATGTTGAATGATTAATGAGAATATTGGGCCCACGCAATTTATTTAAGATCTATAATAATAGCACAGTAAGGATAAAGGATCTAGAAAGCACCTCTTAGCGCTCTTTACAGAACTGCGTGGAAGCAGTTGCACAAGTTGCGAAGGACAGGCGGCTTCGTGGAGCAGCACAAGCGTGCAAGTTCGATTCATGAACTTCCTCGATTTCATCAAGACATCCCTAAGGTGTGGAAACCTGGTTTCAGCACCCTCCCATACTACCTCGGGTGAGACCTCAGTCCACGCACCACAAACTGTTTCCGAAAGGGCCAGTAGTTTCGGGATTTGTTTGGCTAAATCACTTCTTAACCTAGGTCAAGCCCCAACAAGCGAACAAATGGTTCCATTGCTGGGACCAAGAGCTGCCTGAGGGATGTATGATGTCGTGCCACTAGAACCCAACAAAGAAGGAAATTGAATAGTGGGTTGACAAGAAGATTCACGAGTTCACGACATAGGGAAATAGAACTCCGTAGGTATCCCAGAAAAGGTGGCTGGATCACTACGTGTATACAGAAATCCATGAGATCTTCTTCGCATCCTTTCCTTCTGAATTGTATGAGTGGATCGCGAGGTTATCCAATAGCCAAGGAAGGTGTAATCTTGAACAACCGATAGTGGGGACTCTAGAATTAGTGCACAGACTAGAGGCATCAAAAGATAAGATCGCGTGAGCTATGGACCATTGGCTCAACTGGATAATAGAGGGATTTATCATTGATTTTGTGATAGATATGACCGTGAGCTATAGTGAAGCAGAACGAAATTTTCTCAAGGGACGGGTACATTAAATATTTGAATACCTGGATTAAGATGTTGTTATGTGAAAAGTGGGTTATGTGAATACATTAATGTTTGGAATGACACAAAGCAGAAAGATCTACAAAGGTAGCGGGGAAGTAGGAAACAATCCTTTAATTTCACCTTCACGAGAGAGTGAGGAAGAGCTCGCTCAGGTCTCTCCGAGAAGTGCAGTCAGTTTGATAAGGCAGCGTATTCCGCAGTTACCACCTCCACCCATGCCACCACCCGCTTCACCTCCTTCACCTCCATCCCCACCCACTCCACCCCCACCAACCCTGCAATTCAACATGGCAAGCACGATCAAGCTACCTGTATTCAGAGGAGTAGGGAATGAGGATCCGAACCAGTTATGGCTCGTGGTAAGAGTAGTGCGGGAAGCATAAGGGTTCATGGAAGACAACATTAAGAAGGCTACATTGGTGAGCACATTGCAGGATCACGTGTTGACATGGTATATCAAGCACTCTAATGACCACCCAAATGCAGGGATAGCAGAGATCCAAAATGCATTGAACAGAGAATTTAGCCGGTCGAAATCAGAGACACAGTAAATCTTTGGGTTCAAAGAGATCACGATGATTCCAGGCGAGACCCCGTGCGATCTGGATCAGCGACTGAAGAGTACGATCTGCAAGGCTAATATGATGCTCACAGATGCATAGCATCACGCACAGTTTGTAGCGTCTCTGACACCACACTTGAGGACGACGCTATCACAACAGAAACTTTCTACCCAGGCCAAAGCATTGGAAATGGCGATGAGGTTACATGAGAAACCGATACAAGATCCAAGACTAGGAGTTTAACAAATCCATGCACAATTAGAGAATCTCTGCCTGGAAATGTAGAGCTTGAAGCAGGATAAGGCACCACGACCAAAGGCGCGTGAGGAAGTATAGTGCGTAAAATGCAAAGGCCAAGGCCATGAAAAAGACCATTGTCCAGTATTCACGAACTACTTGGTAGGAGGGGGAGTAATGCCATTGAGACCGGAGGCACAGGCATGACCAAGTGCAACACCCATGTTATGGTGTGCGATCTGTCAGATAGGAGGAAAACACACAATGGATAATTGTCATTTGCTGCAGAAGTATACACAGACGCCCTAGCAATTGTTTTGTAATTTCTGTAGGTTAGTAGGCCACGACGAGCGTACTTGTTGCAGCTACGAGTTAATGATGGATCAAACCCTAGCATATCAGATGCAAATAGAAATGTGAGCCCTCAACCCAGTGGTGGGGATGGCACACGCTGGATTTTAGGGTCAACGTCAAGGATGAGGAGGAATGGGACAAGGAAGGGGCCGCAAACAGTTAATTTTCTATAATTACAGAGGACCAGGGAACTACGCTTGCAATTGTACCAACACGACAAGAATATCTTATTCACACTATGCTCAATTTGATCATGAAATGATAGATTATCCTACGTTGATCACCCAGATGTGCGAGAAAGGGGTACTCTAGCCTCCTTCAACTTAAAATATCCAAATGATGGGGTCTAAACCGCGTGAAGAAGACCCAAACGTGAACATGATGCTCAGAAGTGGTGCGACCATAGGGGAGGATGAGGGGAAGCAGCCAGAGGAAGATACATGGATTTGCAAGGCCCCTAAAAGGAACCTGAGTTTGACCTAGAATGCACAAAGGAGACATTCATGGAAGCTAAGAAGAGCTTCGCGGAGGCCTCCACTTCAGGTAGTAAGGATCAACCAGAGCTGGGGATGGATCCTTCTATGCTTACTACCTTTTTGGAGATGTACATGAAACGATTGCACGACAATAAGGCAGTTAAGGGACTATAGGAGTTGATTACTAGATGCCCAAGGTCAGGATAACCGAACGTAGTTCAGAAATTGGGAAAGTATGCATTGTGCACCCGGAGGTAAATGAGATTGACGGCATATATTAACGAGTATGAAATGGATCAGGTAATCCTAGACCTAGGTTTAGACGCAAATGTATTACCGAAGCAAACATGGGAACGTATGGGTAGGCCCGCATTAGAGTGATCCCCTATTCAATTACAAATGGCGAACCAATAGAATATTTTTCCCATGGGGAGGTTGCAAGGGGTAATAGTTGATATTGAAGGCGCGAGCACATAGACGGACTTTGAAGTAATAGAGATTATTGATGAAAACAATCCTTATCCCGCATTGCTAGGAATAGACTGGCCACGAATATGAATGGGGTCATTAACCTAAAGAAGCGGAAGATAATATTCGAGAAAGGGTCCCTACGCATAGTAGTTCCGTTAGACCCGGCCAAAGGAGCACGCTACACTGAACCAGTGCGTGATAATGAAAGCGACGATGAGATAGATTGTATTTACCAGATAATAGTGCGAGACCAAGATTTGGTGAACACGACTACAGATGGGAGAATCTCCTGGGAGCGCGATAACTCTTGTACTTCGAATTCAGACAAAGAAGTAGAACGCTGGCAAAACTGGTTGCATGAGGTGACAACATTGAATTGCAACATGATGATTAGATCACTGCGTTGCATGACAATAGTGGAAATGGAACTGCCAACATATGATGGAGTAATAGCGGTGGATGAATTCCTGGACAAATTTGAAAGTGCAGTACCAGAATAGCAGCAGTATGGTGTGCTAGAATGGGCACTGCGCACAACACCCACACGATGGTGGAGTACACATCAAGAGACCATTGTAAACTGGTGCGAATGTAGAAGGCAGATATGCTTGCAGTTTGGAAGCCCCCAATGTCAAACGAGAGTCGGGCAGCTAGGACGAAGCAGCTTGCATGCCCACCTGTGCTGATGGGTGCAGATGTGTGCTGTGCAAACACATCCCAGACTAAGGATAAAAAATCGGAACCCAACGCGGCAACAGGAAAAGAGATGCACACCACAAATATTCCACGTAGGAGCAGTCAAAAAGCTATTCGGAATCATGAACAGAGTTCACTAGGCGAGACAAACTGACCAGGACCTGGGCATGCCAGTAGTTCAATGGGCCTATAGGGCCATAAGAAAAAACTAAAATGAGGAAATGACCCCAACATTGATGACAAGATATGAGACCATAAGAGTAGAGAAGAATCCCCATACAACAGCTCCCATAGTTGGGATAGTACGTGAGGATCTGGGTAAAGGAATTATGCAGTTATAGGAAGCCATTCGACGAGGGAACTTGAAACTTCGTGAACTCAAGGAAGACTGGGTACGACTGAGAAAGAAAAACATGATGTTGGACGAAGAAATCAACAAACTAGAAGCCGAAGTTGCACAAGCATGCTATGCTGAGAAACTAAGCACAATGGGGCAAGGTATAGCCAGCCATACTACTACATCAGAGGAATTTGTGACCCTGCTACCATGGCTGCTACCGTACCTTACTGGACAAAATAAACAGGGGAGCACACCATACAAGGAAGAACACAATGTACTGAAGGATGCAAGGGTAATTGAGGGGTGCCTACAGACAGGGATGGCAGGAAAATGAAAGCCACGCACTGGTGGTGCGACCACCTAACTATCCATAGGAAGCACAATCTGAGCACTCCAAGTAGTTGAAAGAGAGCGCGGGACTATAAAAGATTCTGTATGGGAGATGCGCGAGATGGAGGTTGCACATAGGATCAAGACGTCATAGGGGTCGCAGCCACGCATAAGGGGCTACGCTGCCATGCAGGTAGGTTGGGAGATGACCTTTGGTGTCACTGTTAATGACAAGAGGTCCAATTTAAGGAAAAAAGGAGTGAGCGGTAGACAATTAAGACATGAATTAAGAATGAGATTTGGGACGATCTGCCACCAAGAAGGACTTAATGATGCAGAAGTAGGGGGAAGGGTCAAATTCAAATTCAAAGGATGCTATAAAACCCCCAAGGCCAGCTACAAGGCAACACTTGGTTGTTTGAGAATCGAGCAAGTACAAAGCAGTGAGTACTGTGTACTTTTACCATCCTCAAGTGTAGACACAATGAAAACTGCTAGAATAAGAGTGTGATTCACCGAAGTTACCGCGTGATCCAGGTGGCTCTAGAGAGATGCAGGATAAAGATGGATAAAAAATCAAAGTGTTTGGATTGCACTGCAAAGAAATTGAAGACCTCGTTGTCCTGATCGTGGAGGTGTAAATGGCTTGCTAAACCGAGCTCGTATGCGAAAGATAGATCTCTTCAAAGTTTGACATGACAGGGGAAAAGTGAGGCCCAGAGTGCACCACATGGCATCCCAAAAAGCAGGTGGGACCCACATGGCAACCCATTAGCCATTGACACTTGGCATTCTCTCATTTGTCTCCTAAACTTACATAAGAGACAAAATCATGGAGAATGGTTATTAAATAACCATATAACAAATGATGTTTAATATATAGTTATAAATAACTATATAAAACCAATCAAACATGGTTTCGGGATTGGTAGCAACAAACCATGCCAAACCCTTTAAAACCACATCATCGCAGCAATAAACGCATTTATATATATGTATATATATATGCGATCGGGATCGGCGGCAATAACCCCAGCCAAACCCTTCTCCACATGTCCGACATATATGTTCGACCATATTATATAATATATCTCATATATATATATATATATAATATATATATATATATATATATATAATATATATATAGATATATATATATATAGACATATATGTTATAACCATATTACTCTATATTAAGGGGTGGGTGCGGGCCATTGGCGGTGGACCTAACCCACACCCTGAAGTCATATTTATATCGCCCTAACCCATAACAATCATGCCGATGTCTATGTCGCAACATCCGTTTAAGCACCGATTTAACACTAATCACTGACATGCACTGGTAAAAGCATCAATCACCGATTTTGATACATCGTCGATAATGATATCGATGGGACCCCTGATATCGCGTCGATTTAATCGGCGTTGATCCCTGCCGACTGCCAATATCAATAAGCGTCTAAAGGCGGACCCGATAGGGTCTGTAGGGCTGATTTAAATGTTTTGAAGTCTGGTTTTAAATGATTTTGGTTGGATTTATCAATTTTTCAGTGTATTTGTCTGTTTAATAGAAAATAAGGCATTCCTGTGATTTGGTTACACCGACCGATCTTTCCATTCAACAACATTCTTATGCTAAACAAAACAACTCTGATTTCTAAGTGGCCTTGTCCCCAAACATGTTATAACACATGATGGTGACAGAGAGCAGAGAGAGGAGGTGAAAGGCTGCGAAAAAGAGGGCGAGAGCGATGTAACAGAGAGCCCAAGAGACTACGTGGAGAGGCTACATGGAGAGAGGCCCAAGAGCCTGAATACATAGAGAAGCATGAAGCTAGAGTAGCACTTCGAAACCATGGGGTCGTAGAGCTATAGAGAAGCATAGAAGCCAGAGGGCACTTGAAGTTCTGACAGATTGCAGAGTTGCGGTGACATAAGCCAGAGCGCTACAAAGCCAAACAGCCAGCGAGCTACAGAGCCGAGAGTCCAGAGCATTTATTCTTTTTGATCGATTCTTATTCAGGTGTGGTTGATTCATCTTTTAGTCAATTATTTTTTATTGATTCTTCTTTGATCGATTCTTCTTGCAATCGATGTTGTGAAATTGATATTCAGCAAGCTTCAGCCTTTTATTGAACAACTATGTGTCAGATGTCCACTTTCTTGTGCAAGCAGCCCTCTTCATGAAGATCGATCCCTTGAGAGAAATGGCTCGAGCAGCTTCAGCTGTGTGACATCCACCTCTTCAGATGTCCCATGGTGTGAGGTATATGATTATTGTTCATGTACATCTTCTTTTACATTATGCTGCATGGATCCTTGATTGATATTGATGCAGGATATTCTTTATTACATTTGTCATGATTCCTTGCTTCATGTTATGTGGAATCTTCTATATGATGTACTTGTTGTCATAACTCTTTATGTTATGCTTTAAGATCCCTTGTTGTATGTTGTTGGGATACTCTTGTTTTCATCATGCATGTGTTTTTCTTTGACATCCCTTTTATGCCATATTGGCGGGATGCGCACCATGCATGTTTTTGTGTCATACTGATAGGAGTCTTTTGATTGAGAGTTCTAGTTTTGGAACATCTCTTAGAGCCACTCTTGCTTGAGGGCATTCTTCCTTGTATGATCGAGACATCACCTCTGTGTACACCATCTTTATTGACAGCACTTAATGCAGTGGCCTACTCCATCTTGACTCTGGGGCCTAGAGATGTAGTCCCTCCTAGACGAACTTCGTTATCAGCGCTTATGTTTTCATGTGCTGATGATTGTTATGTTCCTCTTCTTTTTCGCATACAGATGTATTCGTTAATGTTCTTTTAAAAATCAATTTTAACACATCACTAAAGTAAAAGGTCTTGGCAGGGTCCTTCACACCCAGACCTGGATCACTGCAGAGCCTAGTATGGCCCATGAGGAGCCTGGAGAGGCGGCAACTGTGCCTAAAGTTCCAAAATCACCACGAACGCCATGACCACGGAAAGATAAGAAAATGATGGGGCCAGTCTGGGTATCCCCAAGAAACCCATGGTTTGGCAAATTTTCAATGGTGGAGAAGGGAAAAGTTGTCACCATTAAAACGATGGAGGAGGAGGAAGACTTGCAGGCCCTGATCGCCCAAATTGAGGCGTAAGATGATGAGGCAGAGGATGCCTCCCAAAATAATTCTACGACAAAGTTTCCTCCCTACATCCCCCCATGGAAGGGGAAAGCCAAGGTGCCAAAGGACCTAGAGGCCACGAAGAGTGTGCTCCAAACCCCGCTCCTCCCCAACGATATAAGGTTTGAAGGTCCATCATTGGGACAAATACCTACTATAAAGTTCAAATATTGGGACCTCATGGATAGCAAGAAGTTCCCACAATTGGCTGCGGAGAAGTTAATAAAGTAGAAATGGTTGCGCAGTGTGGAGAAGGCTGGGTTACTCCATCTGCGATGGATACCCCACTACCACCACGTGCCCATCACCATTTTTGTCATCAAGTAGCTGTTGTGCCTGGTGCGTGATGGGTATCTCTAGCTGGAGGAGCCAATTCCCATCACGGCTAATCTGATTCACCGAATTTCTCGACTGCCAGTCAAAGGAAATGACCCTGCGGCCATAGCAGGAAAAATCAACGACTTGGCCCTCACAGAAGCTATGAAGGCCAAGTATAAACTAAAAAAGAGAAAGCGGGGGTACGCAATAGCAAGTATTAAAGACCAAGGGGTGCATGTAGCCACCCAACTACTAGCTGAAAAGCTAATGAGGAAATGACGTGCCGACGAAGTACCATGGTCTATGATTGCGTTGGCAGAGCAATGCGCAGAGGGGTCCAGTTCAACTAGGCGCAATTCCTATGTGACGAATTCTTGATGAACTGCAGGGAGGCCTAGGAGTAGGGTAAGACCTTCCACTATGCGTGGTTTCTCTTATCCATCCTGTTGGTTGCAGGGGAGCTGCTGGCGGACAACCAGTTTCCCACTACTGAGGGTGACCTGCCCAAATCCGTGAGGTACACCTTGCTCTGGGCTACAAAAGACATGAACAGGATTCACGAGATAAAGGTGTTCTGGTTGTTCGTAGAGGTGAGCATCTGAACGTGGATCAACCACAGGCTGCGCTTGTCCCCTACCGTTCATAACAACTTGCACAACATAGTAGAATTCAAGGTAGATATGCATAACCTGTATGTCCGAGCGTGCAAGGATATAGTACAAAAATGGGTGAAGCTTCTGTTCATTTCCATGGATGATGCGATCTTCACAATGATGGAGTCATGGGCTTCGGAGTGGCACACCCCGAACTTGGCAGAAATGGAGAAGGTCACAGCTCAGCAATGAAAGAAGGAAACCAAGTTGTGCCTCACACAATTGGCTGAGAGGAAGCACCAGGAACAAGAAGCAGCCACATGGCAGAAGGTGGCCGATGCAGCAGCAGCAGCACAGTTGGAAGAGACCACAATTGCGCCAACCAGAGAGGCCAAGGAAGGCCAGGAGATGTCCTTATGGTAGCAGACTAGGGAAGTGGACAGGGAGGAGGACTGCGCGGACCCCAGTACAACTTCAACACAACTCAAAGCGGCCATGCGACCTGGAGAAAACTATCCCTAGGAAGAAAGGGAAAGCCACAAAGACGTTCAACAACCCAATCACGCTCACAGAAGGTAATTTATTGGATATTAGCAAAATGATTCAGGAAGTCGCGGAGGGCACGCTCAAGGGATTATGGATGGAGTAAAACACTATGTTGGGGGTGCTCAGCACACAGCTACAAGGTTTATAGGTACAACACCCCCAAACAGGCACAATGGCCCAACATGTCACAGCAGTAATTGTTGAGGTCGAACAGCCATTGTGCGCCCATATGGGTAACACCTTCATCTTGCCCAAAGGCACATTAGCAATAGCAAGTGAGGATGATTGGGCTGTGATGAGCAGCATGAAAGGCATCAGCCTAAATTTGGCTACCCTGCCGCACGAAATACTGTACCAATTGTAGGATTGGGTCATCGTCGAACTCTGCGCTCGGGAAGGCCAATCGATCCAGGTCCTACATGAGCAGAAAATCAACATGGACCAACTCAGCATCCAAAGGGATGTGTTGGTTATGTAGGCTAGCAGATTGGAGTAGGTCATAAAGGATGCATGCATGAATGTTCCAGAGTTGGCCATGCCGACAAAGCTACCAGCAGCAGAGCGGGTTCATAGATTGGCAGTCGGAGTCCGTGAGGCCCGGGAGGAAATGGCAAAGGTTCAGTTGGATTTGAACCTGCAAATTGTCGAGCTGTGAGTGAAGGCGCAACCCTCCACACCCCCAGAAGTCAGAAAGAAGCGTGCCCATGTTATCTAGATGGTGTTGGAACAAATTGGCCAAGCGACACAAGGGTGCACCAGGATGCTGGAGCAAGCACTAACCATAATTACACACCTGTAGGAAGACCCGAACCTACAACACCTAGAGACAAAGGCGTGCGAGTTGCAGTAGGAGTATGACAGTGTCCGGGGCATCGTGCAGATAGTTGCCCTTACTCAATGACTCACCAAACTACAGTAGACAAGGGCACTGAAGGACTAATTAGACGCCATGCACCAAAAAGAAGCCCTGCTTAAAGCATGCATCCAACCATGGATCAATGAAGAGTTCACAATCATAGCTACCATTGAAGGGAAGCTGGCACAGATGCAGGAACTACGCGTGCAACAAGTACAACAGGCGACGGAACAGTGTGCTACAGACACTCAAGCTGCACAAGACCTACTGCATGGACTTCGTGCAAAGATCGCTACACCAGCAGAGTGACTCGGGACGAGTCACGATGATTGTGTTGGGGGCCTATTAGGCAGCGGATCCCCCCATAGCAGGTTTTTGGTGCTTGAAGCCCGAATTTTGGTCAAGTGTAATGTAAAGACCGCACGAAACGTGGGTGCGGAGAGCAAGAGTCTAGGGTTGTCCGCCCTAAGATAATGTAATTTAATGTAAAGTGTGTCATTAGTTTTTGAAAAGTAACAGATAGATGTGAAGGCATGGTTAGAAGTTAGAAGTAGATTTGAAGGTATTGGGTCGTAGTGATAGGTGGAGGCTCTGCAACTGAGTACACAGAGGCCTAATAGAGTTCGCAGCTGAGTGCGCAGGGCGGAGTTGGGATTGTATTTGGACAGAGAATTAATAAAAGATAAGTTGATTCTGAAATATTGTGTGTCTATGCTTCTATTATATTTGTGCATCTCTTTACAATTTTATGGTTGCACGCACTTGTTATGAATGTTGAATGATTAGTGAGAATATTGGGCTCACACATAAAGTTAAGATCTATAATAATAGCACAGTAAGGATAAAGGATCTAGACAACACCTCTTAGTGCTCTCTACAGAGCTGTGCAGAAGCAGTTGCACAAGTTGCGAAGGAAATACGACTGCATGGAGTAGCGCAAGCGCACAAGTTTGGTTTGCGAACTTCTTAGATTTCATCAAGACATCTCTAGGGCGCGGAAACCTGAGTCCAGCACCCTCCCATACTACATAGGGTGAGACCTCAGTCCGCGCACTGTGGACTATTGCAAAAAGGGTGGTAGTTTCAGGATTTGTTTGGCTAAATCACTTCTGAACCTAGGTCAGGACCCAACAAGCCAACAATCATTTACTTTTATTTTATTTTTCATTTCACTTATTTTGAGGAAGGTTGTTTCAAACCTCCTCAGTTTTTTATGTAATAATCTATTTTTGAAACATATGTGTATTATTTAAACTTCTCTCATGCATTTAGAGATGGGTCCATGATTTTATCAAAAGCAGTTTGTAATAGATTGCACTTCTATACTTTTGTGAATGTTTTGATGAGATAATTGGAACAGGATCTAATTTTCTTGGATATTGAAGCATACTCTACTGAGGCTATTGCACATAAATTTCTTCTTCTAGAATTCCACTAAAGAAGGCTGATTTCACATCCATTTTATATACTTCCACTTGTTCTAAGTTGTTGTGGCTAGAACTACTCTTACAGTATCCAATCTGGATACTGGAGAAAATGTTTCTCCAAAGTCTAATCTCGGTTTCTGAAAGAATCCTTTTGCTACAAGTCGTGTTTTAAATTTTTGAATTTCACCTTTCTCATTCAACTTTGTCTTGTACACGCAATTTACACCAATGAGGTTTTTGTCCTTTGTTAAATCAATCAAATCCCATATACCATTCTTTTCAACAACTTCAATTTCTTCATCCATGCCTTGCACCCAATTTTCATCTTTGATTGCTTCTTCAAATGAAGAGGGTTGGAATGAAAACAATGCAAAATTTGAACTAACATCCAAATCATCATAAATATATTTTAGACTTCTCATCTTTTTCTTACCATTGCTTGATTCGTCACCTAATTAATTGCTGGGAGAATCTCAATCTATTGATCTTATTGAAGATCCATGCTGCTCAAAAAATCTTGGAGTCCTTATTGGTGTGTCTTTGTTTTGTGTTGTCACCTATGATTCTTGTTGCTCCTTTTCTACTACGTCATCTTCCATCAGTGAAACTTGTGCATCAACTATTTTTTCTATACTACCATCCCACGACTCTTGTTCTTTGGACATAACATCTCTACTAATTATGGTCTTCTTACTGAGAGGGTTATACAATTTGTAAGCTTTTGATTGCTCACTATAACCAATAAATATACATTTTTCACTTGTATCATCCAATTTACCTCTTCATTGTTTAGGCACATGTGCATAAGCTACACATCCAAACACTCTGAGATGAGATACACTAAAAGACATACCTGACCATGCTTGTTCTAGTGCTCTATTCATCACCCTCTTTGTAGGACATTTGTTGATCACATAAATAGCACATGCAACTGCGTCTTCCCAATAATCATTAGGCACATTTCTTCCTTTAACATGCTCCTTACCATGTTCATAATGGTTCTGTTCTTTCTCTCTGCTACACCATTTTGTTGTGGTGTGTACCTGGTTGTAAATTGTCTCCTGATTCCATGTTGTTTGTAGTAATCATGGAATGTCTTTGAGTCATATTCTCCACCACGATCTGACCTCAATACCTTGATCTGTCGATCACTTTGGTTCTCTAATGAGGATTTGAATTCCTTGAACTTTGAAAAAGTTTCAGACTTCTACTTCAAGAAATAAACCCAAGTCTTTCTCATATGGTCATCAACGAAAGTGAAGAAGTAACAACTTCCACCAATCGATTGTTTCCTCATAGGTCCACACAAGTATGTATGCACTAGCTCAAGAGGCTTATTTTCTCTATATGCAACTCTCTTTGGAAAAATTTCACGGTGATTCTTTCCCAAGATGCAACACTCACAAGTACTAGTAGGTGCTTTGATGGGAGGTAATCCTTTGACCATCGGTTTCTATTGCAACAATCTTAAACCAAAAAAGTCCAAGTGTCTAAAGCAAAAGTGCCATAACCAATAATCATTAGAACATGCAACTGTAAAAGAACTAACTTGATCATTGTAATTCATAATTAGAGGAAAGAGTTTGTTCCTCATCATCTACACCTTTGTTATCAGCTACATGCTTGGGGACTTGTCATATATAACACACCCTTTTCCTTGAAAGCTAACTTTGTATCTTTTCTGTGTCAATTGACCAACACTTATCAAATTATGTATGAGACTAGGAACATAATATACCTCTAAGATTGTCTTCGACTCCCCTTTCTTGGCCAGAATGTTGACCACTCCTTTGCCATCTACATCCATAGTCTTGCCAATCCCTAACTTTACCTCTGTCTTCTTCACAGATTGATCCAAATTTGCAACCAAATTCTTGTTACCTATCATGTGGTTATTACAACCACTATCTAATAGCCACACATTATTAGAAGGTTCATTCATGGTATGGCAAGCTAGGAACATGGATTTATTACTCTTTGTAGTGACATTAGCTCTCTCCTTCCCTTTATCAGCTATCCTCTTACTACAATCACGGGTATAATGACCAAATTTATTGCAATAATAACATCTCACCTTTGATTTGTCAACTCTTTGATTATCATTGAAGCTTCTACTGGTGCTTTCACTTTCATGTTCATGCTCTTCTCAGCCATCTCTATGACCACCATGTCTTCTGCCTCATCCGCTTCCTCTCGATCTACTTCTGCCTCGACCTTTATCTCTTGAAATAGAAACCTCACTTTTGAAAGAGGTTTCTAAAGAGGAATCATATTTCTATCTATCCTAGTCTCATGTCAGTGATGTCAAACACTTTGCTTCTTCTACCGCTGCTACCACAACATTAAATTTGGTAGACAAAGATCTGAGGACCTTCTCAACCACTGTTTGATCTTCAATTTCCTCACCATAAATTTTTAACTGTTTTACAATAGCCATGGCCTGATTCATGAAAGAATTGATGTCCTTTGTCTCCTTCATATGCAAACTTTCAAAATCTCTCCTAGTATTCCGCGACTTAATAATATTGACTTTTGCCATACCTTTATAGCTTGTCGCCAAGGTATCCCATGCTTCTTTTGCTAAAGACGTGATCATAATCTTCTGGAACACTGTTCGGTCAACTCCTCGCTGGATAAGCTACAATGCTTGTGCATTTTTCTTCTTGTCTTTCTTCCATTGTTCCTTCTCTGCATTAGTGAAAGCTTGTTCTTCTACTTAATCCTTAAGTTCTCGAAACTCATACTGTACATAATCTCAAACATCATGAGCCTGCAAGGTGGCCGCCATCTTAATGGTCCACACATCATAATCTTTCCCTGTGAATGATGGGAACTGAGACTTGAAATTTGAGAAAGCCATCTTTCTTCAAAAATTCTCTTTATAGAAACTTCATAAAACCTCTCTAAAATTAAAAAAACAACCTTATTAAAAAAATTCTTTAATATAATAAATCCATAAACATATATAAATATATATAAATTCTTTTATTTTTTTATAAATAAAAGATTTAACATAAAAATCTTTATATTAAACCCTCCATGCCACTGTATGACTTTTCAAACACTCCACGTGAGTTACATTAAGACAACACTCCACGTGAGTTTGCAAACTAGACTTTGACTTCAATTTAAAAAAAAATTACCCTCGCAGCAGCGTAGGCTGGGGAAGTCCACGCTCCACATCGGCCTTTTAATTCTTTATGGGCTTGCGCACCCCTGAAACATAAAAACTGCGTAATTGCCTTTTAGTTCTTTATGGGCTTGCGCACCAGTGAAACCATAAAAACTGCCTAATTGACCTAACTATGTAGTTAACCTGATTTTTTTTCAGAATTGTAGTTAGATTATATTTGCTAGGTTTTTATATTAACGTAGTGCGAAATTTAAGCGTTTTTTAACCATTCAACAAATTTGCAATTCAAATTTATTTTAAAAAAATATTTCTTCTTATCTTGATTCTTTTCTCACTGGCTCAGCACCATTGAACTTGTGATCTTTCCTCAGCTAAAGAAAGAGAAATTTAAACACAAATCACACAAAAACTTGATTAGTTGAAAAATATTTAACATTTTCCAACTAATTACTCCCCTAAAATAACTTGACATATAACCACACAGTGTAAATTTGAGTATGGCTTAACTAGACTTGAATGAACACTTAACTAGCTCTAATTTTAGCAAACTCCGCGTAAAGGAATAATTAACTTATTTTAACATTGCAGAATAAAAAATGTTATTTCATTGTAACAGGTAATATAAGAGTTTGACCATATTTGTCATGCTTTACCAATTGATATAAAGTTACATTTCTAATACAATGATCTATATATGGATTTAGCCTCCGCCACAGAACTTATTGAAACTTTTGGACTATGGCGATTCTCACACAACCATTTTGAACGACATCACAAAATCTCCAGAACAATCCACTGCTGTTGCTGCAAGGAAAATCAGTAAGTACGTGAAGTCGAGCACGTAGTAAATTATTTAAGATTGGTCGTAATTCGAAAGTTATTAACGATCCACCGAAACTCAAAGTTCATGAAAATTTAAAAAATGTATGACTAGCACTTGGGAAGGTCTTTTCGGGCCGTGTCATGTCGTTCTCTACCAAAAATGCGATCAGCCTGTTACAGGGTATTAAATGACTGGTTAACTACATGCCCTTTAACTATAACACATCTTATTATTTTTCATTTATCTTATTACGCGGTTCATTTATCTCATTACGCGGCGGGTGTATTGAGTGTGTTATAAAGTTAAAGGGCATGCAGCGAACAAGTCATTTAATACCCTATAGCAAGCGAATTAGCTCTTACCAAATATCATTATTAAACACAAGATATTTACACTTCCAAATGACAATACCTAAACCAGACACCTGCACTCATTCATGCGGGCTCATCAATCATATATTAATTCAATAAAATAATCATGCAAAATGCTGCAATCCATTGATTCCAAAAGAGAGAAAGAAAAGTAAATCAAGAGAAAGAAAAGTAACGGTTAGGTTACCTGGATTGTCGGCTCTACTCAAAACCACTAAAAATAAATTTGAAAATGAGCTCACTCTTTCTAAATTAGAATTTTAGAATCACTGAGATAATTAGAAGTAATTATCTCCAATGGCAATCACTAATCCCAATTGCCTTTGTCCCCACAGGTTTCGTGTACGTTGCATCGACCTCCACTGCTGTCAGGCGGTGATTTGCCACGTCGAAGACGACCGCCTTTGAGTAGGTATGTTTTGTGTGGTTCCACTGAGAACGCAAAATTATATAAAAAGTGAAGAGCAGTTGAGCCATCATTAAAATCATTATTGCGTCGGACTCGGATGTTCGACCGACTGACTTTCCGTATATTTCAAAGTTTTTATTTTTTCAATGCTCAATTTGACCTTAACTATGAAATTGATCTTTGAGTACAGACTTGTGGGACCAAATTTCCCTATTGTGGTTGGTTTTAGAAATTAAAATACCAATTTAAATAAACACCAAATAAATCTAATAATTTCCCTATTGTGGTTGGTTTTAGAAATTAAGATACCAATTTAAATAAACACCAAATAAATTTAATTATAGGAAAAAGCTTCACATATTTATTAAGATTGGATCATAAAACCTGTGGATACCAAATATACTCACCTGACGAGCCGATAGCAAATATACTCACCTAACAATTAGACCACAGCTTCAACAAATTAAACTATAATTGACTTTAAAAATTAAAATATCAATTTAAATGAACCCCAAACAAATCCATTTACTATGTAAGAATCCGAACTATTCGGGTCTACTCCCAAATTTATCGCTTAGTTAATGACGATCTGTCTCTGAATTCCAACATTCAACTGCAGTTTTGTAGAAAATAAACCCCATATATAGGTCAATAAATAAACATCAAATTATTGAAACATTGCATTTTGAAACATAGGTCAATATTCATTATAATTAAAATATTTCACTTTCCCTATTATATATATAGATATATTTATTTTAATAATTTTAATTTTGAAGTGAAATAATTTGGAGTTTATTGGATTGAATAATTTGTAATTTATTAGAGTTGGGAGGTTTTCGAGATAAAGAAAGTTTTATTTCCAACATTTTTTTGGTGGAATAAACTCCACTTAAATTTATTTGTTTATTTATTTTTTCAGATTTTATTTAGAATTGACATATTTA
Source organism: Pinus taeda (assembly GCA_000404065.3). Classification (NCBI taxonomy): domain Eukaryota; kingdom Viridiplantae; phylum Streptophyta; class Pinopsida; order Pinales; family Pinaceae; genus Pinus; species Pinus taeda. Next base: position 40,123 of record APFE030880957.1, read on the forward strand.
TATGTTTTTTTTAATAGAAAAAATGTTATATTTCAATTTCCTTCTGACCAACCACATGAATTTTATATCTCTTAGAATTTTGACTATGATTTACAAAGATTTTTTTCTTCCCAGAATGCACTCAATTTGATATTTGCTTATTTTCTTTTCGGCCACATGATTCTAAAATGAGAGACATCAGGTTTTCTTACCGGTGAACATTTCTTTAGGAATCTTGGAATCCAATGCTTTATGAAAGCATCAATTTTGAACACAGTATTTGCAGATTCAGCACATAAAAACTTGCTTCAATTCATAGAAACTTCAAAAAGCTTTCATCATGAAACATGGCACAAATAACTTTTACAATAAAGTGATTCTTCCTTTCAACCACACCAATCAACTGGCGAGTGTATTAATTTAAACAAAAAAAAAAAAAATTCTATTTTAACCTTATTCTTATCACATCTCAAAAAATCAAATCCTTTGAAGTGAAATTATTTTCGAACTGAAAAATGAATTTATACCGAACAAAATTTAATCCACTAAATACGTAATATATAATAAATCTAAAAATAAAATATTGTTTCATAATTAAATTAATATAATGAAATTTAATGTCTCCTCATACCAATAATAGCAGAGAGAGTTCATGAGTAAATATTGAACTTAGTCTGGTAAAAAGGAATCTCTCCCCCAAACATATTGTAGCGTTTTGTTAGAAGCCGCAGAGGTGAAGCATGCTGCAACTAATGCTAATTAGGGTAGGGTGGAAATGACAGCAAATAAGACACCTGATTTTAGGAAGGTGGGTAATGATGGTGGCCGGCTACGGCCTTAGAGAGCCTGGACCGGTTTCGATCTCTGAGCGAGATTTAGTAAGAATTTGAAATGTGGTCCAGGAAGAGAGGGATCTACTTTTACAATATTTTAAACAACCGTTTTTATCAGAATAGAACTTCTGTGGAGTGAAGAACACAACGTGTTCCAAGTCCCCATCACGTAAACTACCAACCTGGCACGAAATATAAGTTATTCTTACCGAGGAATAGCTCCAATTGAACCGAGTTGACTGAATGGTAAGAATAACCTTATAGGTAATTGTGATATAGGTGCCTATTCCATGTTCAGCAATTTTGGACCTTTTTTATGGGTTTAATGATTGAATATATTGGAAGGGAGTTTAATTAATTTCGAACAGATTCCTGAAGAGGGAGTTGCCAAGGGGGGTTGTTAGATGAGCTGGTCTGGATGCACATTGAGATCAAGATGAGAAATATATATGCTGAGATAATTCTTCTACTTGGATAATTATTATATGCGCTAAAAATTTTCATCTGATAATGTTGACAAAGTATCACAAAACATCTTCTAAGATATATTATGGTTATCAAAATTTATATTTCTTTTTTGTGTTTTCTTCTACTGTATTTACTTATCAAATACCTCTCATTATAAGCACATGTATGTGTTGGATCAGGTGCACAGCAAACAAACAATTAAACAGCACAAGCACATAAACACAATATTTAACGTGGTTCACCCAACCAATCTGGGCTATGTCCACCAAACATAGGCATCAGGAATATATTAAATAAATTGGAGATTACATCAAGAAATCCTCACACTCTCCCCCAGCTATCCGTATGACAACCTATTTTATAGCAGAGAGAACCTAACTGCTCTCACATCAAATTTAGGATGCATTAATTTGCTCCCAACAACCTGGAGATAATCCAGCAACAGATTTTCTATTGTTGTCACACACTGGGATTTTGTCTATTTTGATTAAAGCAGAAAAATCTCAACAATCTCCACCTTGACAACAATTAGCCTGATGCCCTGTTAATATTATTTTATCTTTTCTGCAAGCCAAGAGAAGCCAAACACCAGCGTAGCTTCTCCAACAAAACTGGTTTCGTGAACATGTCTGCACAGTTCTCCTTTGTATGCACCTTTTCAAGAGAAACTCCCTTTTCAGTGATAACCTTTCTTACAAAATGATATTTGATTGGAATATGCTTTGACTTACTATGATAGGCCGGATTTTTAGCCAAATGTATTGCACTTTGACTGTCACAAAATAACTTGATGCTGTCCTGCAACCTACCAAATTCACCAAACAAACCTTTCAACCAAATCGCTTCTTTGGAAGCATGAGAAGCAGCAATGTATTCTGCTTCAGTAGTGGATAAAGCAACAATGTTCTGTAGCTTTGACATCCAGTTGATAGCTCCACCTGAAAGAGTAAAGACGTACCCTGAAGTTGACCTTCTCTTATCCAAATCACCTGCAAAATCGAAATCAACATATCTACAAACAAATTCACTACTTTTATTGTAAGTGATACAATAACTACTTGTGCCTCTCAAATACCGAAGCACCCATTTCACTGCTGACCAGTGCTCTTTACCCTACCCGCTGACAACCCCAACTGCATGTGAAATATTTGGTTGAGTACAAACCATCGCATACATTAAACACCCTACTACATTGGCATATGGAATTCGAGACATATAATCCTTTTCTTCATCTGTATTAGGACATAAACTCGAAGAAAGCTTAAAATGGGAAGCTAAAAGGACTGAAACAGGCTTCACATTATCCATACCAAACCTCAAAAGTATTTTCTCAATATACTTTTGTTGTGATAGCCATAGCTTACCATTGCTCCTGTCTCTGAAAATCTCCATGCCCAAAATCTGTCTTGCTGCTCCTAGATCTTTCATATCAAATGTCCTTGCCATCTGAGCCTTCAACCTGTTGATTTCTTCTATGCTTTTGCTTGCTAAAAGCATATCGTCAACATACAATACCAAGATAATGAATATGCCATTATTCAACTGTTTGAAATAAACACAATGATCATATTCACTTCTAACATATTTCTGATTCAACATCAAAGAATCAAACTTCTTATACAACTGTCGAGGCGACTGCTTCAGGCCATATAATGACTTCTTGAGCCTGCAGACAAATTTCTCATTGCGATGCTGAACAAACCCTTCCGGTTGTTCCATATATATTTCCTCATCTAAATCACCATGTAGAATGCAGTCTTAACATCTAACTGTTGCAACTCTAAATCAAACAAAGCCACTAATGCTAACACAATTCTAATTGAAACAATTTTAACCACTGGCGAAAAAATCTCATGAAAGTCAATACCAGCTTTCTGAGAAAAACCTTTTGCAACCAGTCGTGCTTTGTACCTGTCTTCTGTATCATTCACACCTCGTTTCAGCTTGAAGACCCATTTACACCCCACAGTTTTCCTACCTTTCGG
>APFE030880965.1:0-17229 GCA_000404065.3 Pinus taeda
TTCAACTTGTCCTGACGATGAACCACACTAGTTGGTTCGAAACGCGTCGACAATAATTTTCTTATGTGATTTACGCCGAAGCTCTTTTTACAACTTATTTATTGATTATGAAATTTTTTGTGCCATTGTTCCCTTCACAAATTTCAAAAACCAATAGCCCCAATGCATTGACTCAAAGAGAAAAACATAGCCTCAATAAGGAGCCAATTATAGATCCATAATTGTAACCTACTTCTCATCCTACATCTCTTTATTAGCAAACAAAAAGTGGAACTAAATTATATCATAGACAACACCTACAATTAAGAAAAAAGAAATAGCATGTTATTCATGGTACTACTTTGTACTTCTCTAAAAAAATCTCTATAGCATCTGACATCATGGTTATGAATTTCTTGCATTATTTTAACCATAATCATCGGTGTGAGTAAGGTGGATAATATCAATACAATCAAGTAAACTTTATGCTCAATCATTGCATAAAGTTTTTCAAATTGACATAAGAACTTATTTATTGATTATGAAGTTTTTTGTGCCATTGTTCCCTTCCTCACCATGATGACTCGAAATCCAAAATACCTTCTAATAGCAAGAGCCCATTGACTCCTTTCTGGGTGATCTAGACTCCGATACCAGTTTGCAAGAATGTCCATTGTTCATTCAAAGTTAAAGAGGTCAGTGAAATCCTACAAGAGATCCTCTGATAAATATCAAGATATTATTGGCCCTATTTGAGGCAATTCTTTAATCGAACTAAGAGTAGGGGGTTTTTCAATTCATTTTAGAGCCTTAAATGAAGCAAAGCTTAGCAATGTTGTATCAATTGAAATGTATTCTCGAGAGTTTGAGATATGCAATAACTCCAAGAAAAGTTTAGGATAAACGATAATTAACACACATTATGATTGATAGGTTTTATGATGACATGTCTAAATGGTAATTACTTATAAAACTCAATTAAAAAAAAGACATTTAATAAATATGTTAAAGTTAATACTTTAGTTTTACCTTTAAGGTATTTGAAAAAGAGAATTTAGAATATTAAGATTAACAACAAGTGCAAGATCATCTAATTCCAACCTAATTTTAATGGCTTTCTTAAGACTATTAATTCTCCTCAAGAAGTCACATTTTAATTACTTTCTTTATACATTTTTTTTAACAGAAACGATTGAATTTAATTGAGAAATATGGTTGGGCCTGAGCCAAACAACCTATATTACAATCATTTGTAATATTTCTGGCTTTTCAGAATCCACATAATTTGGCTTTTTTATTGGAATTTCGTTGTTGCTTTTGATTCTTTTGGGATATCTTGAGAGTTGCTTGCTTTACGCTTAGAGTCTAAATGCCTGGATTTTTATTTCAGCTTTTCTTTGGTGGGATAAGACAAACTTGACTTATCCAGAATCACTTCCAGCAACTCGATAACTGTAGTCTCTGACATTGCTATTCCTTTCCTTTATCTCGCTAGATGAGAACTAAATTCTTAAGTGAACACACTAGCCGTGGCAAGCCAGTTGTGTGGTTTGAATTGCATTGCTGGAGCAGCGATGAGTCAGAACCTGCAATGGTTGTGATGATTGACTTTCCAACAATGTTTGTCTACCTGTGTCAAAGCCATGGATCAACGTCAGTCTTCTGCATTCATATGTGATTTGGATGAATGTTGTGTTCACCAAGATTTGCGCTTTCATGGAGACATAACTATTGTGAAGGGAGTGCAAAACAAAGACATTGTCTTGGCTGCCTTGTCCATGCTCAGTTGTCCTTCTCTGTTAAGGAATTGGGTGCCTTTCAGTTTCTTCATTGTTCTTAGACGGAAAACATTGTGCTGATAGACATCCCTTATTTGCCATAATGTCAGTTTCCTTGTTCATAGTTCGGAGGATATAGTAGAATGAGCAGGAAGTGAAGTTTTGTAGCATCTTTCTTATTGTTTCAAGTGTCTTGTTAAGCGCAGAGTTATTGAGTTGGTCACTAGCATTTAGGATTTTAATCAGGATTTCGGAATTGTCGAAGACTTGAAGGTTTTCCCCTCTGTTCCTTTGAGAAAGCTAACACGCTTTGAATAGTCTGAGAATCTCGGCCTAGTTTTTAGTGCTCTATCCTAGGCCCCAACTATAGTTGTCATTTTTGTGCCTGTCTGAGGAGTAGATTGTTCCTCCTGCACCTGATATCCTCGGGTTTCCTTTAGAGACTTCGTCGAAGAATATCGTGACTTTGCCCTGATTTTTCCACCAGTTTTGAAAGTCTGCCCCAGAGATCTGAAGTCGCCACTCTTGATCGTCGTAAGGCCAGGAGAGGTTCTTTTTATTGCTACCTTATCTCAGGGATTCACCTAGCGAACTGAGCTCTTTGGGGAGTAGAGAATTGTCTGAATTAAGAGGTCTATTTTTGTAAGTTTCCAATAGTAGGGATTTGACTTTGGTAGTCATCGTATTGGTGGATTGTAATCTGTTGTTGAATATGGCTTCATTCCTTGCCAACCAAATTCCCCAACAGATGTATTTTGGAATTGCATTCCAAATTTTAGCCCATGTTGATTTGCTCTTTAGAGTGTGAGGATAATGCTCTTTCCATGTGGCGAAGAGACTAACTACTGAAAGGTGCTTTGGAATTTGGGTGTTGAGCCCCAACATTGCTTGCAACCAAACTTCTTGAGAGAAGTGGCAGTCGATGAACAAGTGCTCAATTGTTTCCTGAGCCTTGCAACAGAGAGGGCATCCATGGGGACTAATAATTCCCCGTTTCTCTAAATTATCTCCAGTGAGGACCCTTCTGTGCATGAGAATCCAATAGAAGAAATTGAATTTTGGGAGGCCAAATGGGTCCCAAACATGCTGAAAACGCTTTGTAGATTGGATATGAGGTAGTTTTTCTTGAAGAGCTGCAAAGCCCTATCATGTTGAGTGAGCTCTGATCTTCCCCCAGCCCCACTTGTCCCTCGAATGGAGATGCACATGAGACAAACCAGAGAGCTTAGCTAGAAAGAGATGGAGTTGAGGGAGCATCCAGTCAAGGGGGCGATGGAGAGCCCAATTACTCCAATTCCCACCAGAATCCCAAGTGCATATGTTAGCAAGTTTGTGAATACATTTTTGGATGAGCCAATTGCGCAAATCTGCAATTTCCGGTGTAAGATTGAGGGGTTGGAGGCCCATGATCTTATCTTCCGACAGTCCAATTCATTTTCTGTTTCCTGGGATTCTGTAGAGATGATCTTTAAAGGACTCCTAACCTTGGCTGCACAACTTCCACAACGTGGTAGCTTTGTGGGAAGCTCTTTCTTCCATATTCTTTATTGAGAGTCTGTGCATATATTTTTTAATTATAACTTAGATTATAGGATGTCTTTGATTTTGAGAATATTTTCCAAAGAATATTACCTCCCAAAGCCAAATTGGCCATCCCGAGATCTACTACCTGCAGTCCACCTTCAGATATTGGCCTTTTCACTATGTCCCAGCTTACAAGATGATTTTTTTTTTGGTTCCCCTTTCCTCCTTGCCATAGGAAATTTCGAATCAACTTAGCTAGTTGTTCGGTGATCATTTTTGGAGCTAAAAGGAATGAAGCCTGGTAGATAGGAAGGGATGAGAGAATTGACTTAACAAGAGTGAGCTTCCTGGCTTTGGTAAGCCATTGTCTTCCCGATGCAATCATTTTTGCCTTGATTTTGCTGATAATTTCCATCCAATGAGGGGCCTTGCTGGTTCCCACTATTAAAGGCAAGCCTAGATTCTTGAATTTGTCCCAAGAGACATAGTCGGTGAAGCCCAAGGCTTGGGAAATCCTGAGAATAGTTTGTTGGTCTACTGCCCAACCATACACTGTGCTTTTCCTCTTATTGACCATAGCTACGGAGACTCTACAGAAGCTTTGGATTACTCCATTGAAGTCCCTTGCTATTTTAATGGAGGCTCCTCCCATAAGGATAGAGTCATCAGTGAACAAGGCATGATTGATTGGGATTGTTTTGTTTATTTCCCTGATGCTTGGAAGTGTACCATTGAGCTTCTATGATATTTCATTATACATTTAATGAAGAGCACAAATTCACATTTTAAATAGAACTCTTTATAATTTTAATTAAAAGCATAAGAATACTAAAACATATAAATAATGTGATAGTTTACAACGTTAGGACAAATAATGTGTGTTTACTATATTAAAATAAAGAAGATATTGTAGATTGACTAATTTTGAAAATTACTTATACGGAGTACAAGTTGCTTTCAAACAACCAAATGCTTCACATAAAATGGAACAATAACTTTGTAATAAATATTATGCTTTGTGAGATTAAAATACAAATGCATATCATGTTTTCAATGCAATATATGCTCAAGCTTTGTGTGTACATGACCTAGAATCCAGATTGGCAGTTGCAATGGATGTTGCAACCAACAAATATGAGATTGTGTAATATTAAAATTCAAACAATGTTTTTATTCGAATTATACAATGATCATAGAGCACATATAAATTTCATATGGAAATGTCTTTGGCTGGAATTTTAGCCCACTTGGTGAGTGCACATTCATTTTTATATCTCACTTCCTTCTAGATGAAGGATATCATGACTGAAAATTCGATGTGACCATCTATCATTGATTATTATATTGAAATCCAAGTTATAATCATGCATATTTTCCTTGCATGGTTTTTATTAGAATTAAAAGAAAAGTAGGTTTATTCTCAAATGGAAAGAAAAAATGAATTATGCATAAATTGGTGACAAGGAAGACAATGAACTAAGTGCCAAAGTTAGGACTGACAAAGGTAGCATTCCCAAAGCACGAGAAAATTCCAACCTTGTCAACATGAAGAAGCTTAAATCTATCTTTGTGAATTGAAAAAGAGTTATTTTTGGTAGAGTGGATTACATAAGCTAAAGAACTCATTTTTCATCAAATTGAGGAAAGCAATCCCACAAAGGATGCCCCACATATGCATGTGTTGAAGGCTATGCTAAGTGGAAATCTAGAGCATCCCATACCTAAATTTATTTCATTGGGATCTTAATAGTATCATAAACCCAAACTCAAGAAAAACCATGGAGGCAGGTCTTCATTATGTCGCATTCTCTAAGACATGTTTGCAATGATTGAAGGCTTGTAGCCAAAGTTTGAGCACTTCTAGAATTGATGGCCATCAATCACCAAAGTTAAAGGATTCCAAAAAAAGTGCTCGCATGATAATGGTAGATTCATTATTTCTTCTATATTTCTTATTTAATAAGAGTGTGCAGTTGGAATGGTGTCTATATAAAGTGTGACATTCTCAAGTAGAATCAAATCCCTCGTTTAGTGTTGAAAGAAAAATTTGAGAAATTTGAATTATTGTGGATTCTTCATTTGCAAGATGACATTATAGAATTATTCCAAAGGGCATTCAAGGAGTTATATTTGTTCCATTTCTTCATCTTGAAATATGCAATCATTGATGATGCACTAATGGAATTGCATTTGTTGGGTTGCATTCATGTTATTGTTTCACCATTATTGAAAATAAGATTGGATTCCTCACATTTTTCTCTGTTGAAAAGAATCTCCAACCTTCTCAAGTAGTGTGTAGTATTTTCTTTTTCACTCATTGAACTAAGGGAGAATTTCCCTTCAAAGTATACATAGCGTGGGAGCTCGCAAAGGTGGCAATTAAGTTCATATCATTTTCTATGAGGCTTCCCCATATGATATGGTTCAACAATAACTTTGATATAGCTTCCATGGATGATAATATCCTTTGTAGTTTATATTGAAGTGTTCTCTAGTAACCTTCCTTCATTAAAATTTGTTGTCGAGACCTGTCAGAATAACATAATGAACTTTCTTCATATGATGGACCGCCTCATTGACACTCTTGAAGGTATTCATGAGCTCATGAAATCTCATGTCATTAGTCACCAAAGCATGGCATTAACCAACAAGTATATAGTTGAAATGTGGGAGAACATGCATCACCTCTTATTTTAGGGCTACATCCAGTTTTATGAGGATTTGGAAAACACACATACGAAAGTGCTTATCCCCAAATATTACAAGATCAAATCAGAAGTGCTCCTTCAAAATCATTTCATTATTCTCATTAGTAGTATTTCTTGAGCCCATGGAGTATTGTAGTTCTTTGATTTGGAATTTTAAATTTGGCAATGAACATGGCACAAATCTATTATAGTTTATCGGAGTGCAACTCTAGAACGTTAAAAAAAAAGTTTCCAAGTTGTCATATCATGGTTATAATTTTTGTTGGCATATTGTATTTCATATCCATATTATTTAAGATTTTTATGATAAACACTTATATTATATTTATACCTATCCTCAATTTGTTATTATAATAATAATCAAAAAAGAAAATTCTATTATTTCATAAGTGTCATCTTTCTTATTAAACACACACACACACACACAACACACACACACAACACCACACAATATATATATAAATAATAATTTTGTTCTATAAATATTTTTGAAAAACTAATTTAATCTTTAACTAACCATTTACAAACTTCAATTATTTTGTAGATTAAAAACATAACATGCATTATTATTATTATTAGATCTGCCCCAATTAATCTTTAACTAACAATATACAACCTTCTGTTATTTTGTGGATTAAAAAAATGGCATGCCATTAGTATTATTATTAGATCTTTTTAAATGACCCGATTCTTCTTTAGTTCTGTAAGCGTCCTATGAACCTTTCTTAAAGAATAAGTATTTTGATTGGTAAGATTTGAATTATATCTATTCTTAAAGTAGCATTGATACTTCTTTGAATTGAATCTATATTCGGAATTCCATTGATACTTTTTTTTTCAGGCAAACTCCTCGTTCATACTCAAATCTGGATTGTTATACGTTTGTGACCAATTCTATGGCCATACAACACGCTATGTTTTTTCCTCAATTGTGAGACTGAAACAGAGTGCGGTGAGTGCGATTTTCTACCAGACTTCAACGATAATATAATTTTGATGGTAAGTATGAGTTCATCCACAATTTTGAATGGCTTCGAATTCTTATGAGTGGAAACAAGCAACCTTGGTGTGCCACTTTGGTTTTAGCAGCTTTGGCACTAAATTCTCAGGCAATTCTCTGGCAACCATGGTGTGCCGCTTTGGTTTTAGCAGCTTTGAACTCTCCGGCAATATTTAAAACCATTACCTAGCCGACACATGGGAAATGTGCGTACCACGCTACCTTATCTGTGTAGACGCTTGGAATGTAACTCTATGAGTCGTGGACGCTGGCAAATTGATTTAGGGAGACACGTTGATAATTTAGACAGGAACACTGAAACAACAAAACATCATTTATCCCACATGATAAACACTAAACCCTATTCCAACTCTTTATAAGCACTGCTGCTAGGGATAATTAATACTCATAGAGAGACGTCCCATTCAATGGCCCATATTTGCCACTGTGGCGGGGACAATTGTCACTCATCCAATAGCTAAGATTTGGCCACTGTGGTGCTGCCACTTGTCACTCAATCAACTGCCCAAATCTGGCCACTGTAGTGCCACCACTTGTCAAGCATCCAACGACCCAGATCTGTCCACTTTGGCACCGCCACTTGTCAACCAACCAGTGGCCAAGATCTAGCCACTGTGATGCCGCCACTTGTCACTTATCCAATGTTCCAGATCTGTCCACTGGCACTTGTCACTCATCCAATAGCCCAGATCTGTCCACTCTGGTAGCGCCACTTGTTACTCATCCAACGGTCCACATCTGCCCAATTTGGTGGCGTAATGTGTCACTCATCCAACGGCCCAGAGCTGGCCACTCTGGTGGCGCCACTTGCACTCATCCAATGGGCCAGATCTAGCTGCTATGGTGGCGCTAATTGTCACTCTTCCAACGGCCCAAATTTGGCCAATCTGGTGGCACCACTTGTCACACATACAATGGCCCAGATCTAGCCACTGTGGTGGCGCCACTTGTCACTCATCCAACGGCTCAATTCTAGCCAATATGGTGCCGCCACTTGTCACTCATCCAATGGCCCAGATCAGGCCACTGTTGTGGTGCCACTTGGCAGGCATCCAACGGTTCAGATTTGGCCACTGCGGTAGCACCACTTGGCACTTATCCAACAGCCCAGATCAGGCCACTGTGGTGGTGCCACTTGGCAAGCATCCAACGGTTTAGATCTGGCCACTGTGGTAGCGCCACTTGGCACTCATCCAATGGCATAGGTCAAGCCACTATTGGTGCCACTTGGTAGGGATCCAACAGTTCAGATCTGGCAACTATGGTAATGCCACTTGGCACTCATCCAACGGCCTAGATATGGCCACTGTGATGTCGCCACTTGTCACTCATCCAACGGCCCAGATCTGGCCACTGTGGTGCCGCCACTTGTCACTCATCTAAAGGCCCAGATCAAGCACTATGATGATGCCACTTTTCGCTCATTCAATGGCCCAGACCAAGCACTGTGATAGCGCCACTTGTCGCTCATCCAACGGACCAGCTCTGGCATTCTGGTGGCCCACTTGTCACTCATCTAATGGCCCAGATCTTGGCAATATGGTGGCGCCACTTGTCACTCATTCAACGGTCCAGATCTAGCCATTATGGTGGCGCTACTTGTCATTTGTCCAACGGCCCAATTTTGGCGAATCTGGTGGCGCCACTTGTCATTCATCCAATGGCCCAGATCTGGCCACTGTGGTGGCACCACTTGTCACTCATCCAATGGCTCAATTCTGGCCAATCTAGTGACGCCACTTGTCACTCATCCAACGGCCCAGATCAGGGCACTGTGGTGGTGCCGCTTGGCAGGCATCCAACGGTTCAGAGGCCACTGTGGTAGCGCAACTTGGCACTCATCCAACAATGCAGATCAGGCCACTGTGGTGGTGCCACTTGGCAGGCATCCAATGGTTCAGATCTGGCCACTGTGGTAGCGCCACTTGGCACTCATCCAACGGCCTAGATCAAGCCACTATGGTGGTGCCACTTGGCAAGGATCCAACAGTTCAAATCTGGCAACTGTGGTAACGCCACTTGGCACTCATCCAACGACCCAGATCAGCGACTGTGGTGGTGCCACTTGGCAAACATCCAACAGTTCAGATCTGGGCACTGTGGTGGCACCACTTGTCGCTCATCCAACGGCCTAGATCTGGCCATTGTGATGTCGCCACTTGTCACTCATCCAACGACCCAGATCTGGCCACTGTGTTGCCGCCACTTGTCACTCATCCAAAGGCCAAGGTCAAGCACTGTGATGACGCCACTTGTCACTCAATGGCCAAGGTCAAGCACTGTGATGACGCCACTTGTCACTCATCCAACGGCCAAGATTTGGGCATTTTGGTGGCGCCACTTGTCACTCATCCAATGGCTCAGATCTGGGCATTCTGGTGGTGCCACTTGTCACTCATCCAACGATCCAGATCTTGGCAATCTAGTGGCGCCACTTGTCACTCATCCAACCGCTCAGATCTGGGCATTCTGGTGGTGCCAATTGTCACTCATCTAACGGTCCAGATCTTGGCAATCTGGTGGCGACACTTGTCACTCATCCAATAGCACAGATCTGGGCATTCTGTTTACGCCACTTGTCACTCATCTAACAGCACAGATCTTGGAAATCTGGTGCGCCACTTGTTACTCATCCAATGGTCCAGATCTTGGCAATCTGGTGGCGCCACTTGTCACTCATCCAACGGCCCAGATCTTGGCAATCTTGTGGCGCCACTTGTCACTCATCCAATGGCCCAAATCTTGCCACTCTAGTGGCACCACTTGTCATTCATCCAACAATCCAGAGCACACCAATAGGGTACCGCCACTTGTCAAGCATCCAACGGCCCAGATCAGGCCACCGTGGTGCCACCACTTGTCAGTTATCCAACTGCCCAGATCTGGCCATTATGGTTCCGCCACGTTTCAATAAGACGATTTGAGCCGACGTATGGCACACCAAGTGGCGAGTCCGACCGTCAAGATCGCGGGCAACCTATGCGCACCAAGTGGCGAGTCCAACAGTCAATATCGTGACAATCTATGCGCGCCAAGTGGCGAGTCCGACGGTTAAGATTGCGACAACCTATGTGCGCCAAGTGGCGAATCCGACAGTCAAGATCGCGGGCAACCTATGCGCGCCAAGTGGCGAGTCCGACAGTCAAGATTGCGGGCAACCTATGCGCTTATAATGAGTTTATAAAAGCCTTCTATTGTCATGTGGGATGAAAGGAGTTATCAACGCGTCTGCCTAAATCGATATGGCAGTTTCCACGTTCCATACAACCATATATTCTCAACCATCTGGTGGCATGCACATTTCTCACTAGTCGGCCAGGTAACGGTTTAAATATTGCCCAAGAGTTCATTCGCCCAGGCAACGGTTTAAATATTGCCCACGAGTTCAGTGCTAAAGCAGCTAAAACCAAAGAACTGGGTCATTTTAAAAATATCTCAGAAATAGAATAACCATAACATTCATCGCTCCAACTTTGTAATGGTGATGCACCTCTGGGCATTCTTCTGTGGCAAATTTCCTTTTTCGTAGTTGGAAGATGTGGCAAATTGCCTTTTGTGTAGCTCGTGTCGTTGGTTTGTCTTTTGAAGAACCCCAAAAGTGTGGTTTTCCATTCATTGTTTCATAGTTGGAGGGTATCATGGGGATCGCTAATATCTGAGCCAGGACACAAGATCTCCGATTTTTATTTTTATTTGTGAAAGCATGCAGCGCATTTTGTCTTGTCTCATTGATTTTTATTTTTGGTTGTTGATGTATATAATTAACTTACATTATATATTACAATATTCACAGAGGAGCATCATGCTAAATTTTTTTGTTTATTGTTTAAATGGTTTTCATGAGGATTATGTACAACTACAATAGTAATATTTCTCTAACAATGGAGTGTGAGGCTTAATTTCTTTGATGCTAAGTTCATGGTTATACAAGTGAACGTTCATTTTTTAATGTCAATCTTTTATTAGTTTATTATTGAAGTAGATAATTGGAAAATGAATAAAGTAACAAGAAGATGGAACAACCTGACATATGTAAGGCATGATACAATCTTTCTCCAAACTTATGCAAGGGTGGAAAATTAGATAATAGTATATGAGTTTGATTTTGTAGGACATATATTAACATACGATGTTTTTAATCTACAAAATAATTGAAGACATGCAATGTTTTTAATGTTTTTAATCTACAAAGTAATTGAAGGTTGTTTACTATTAGCTAAAGATTAAATTAACTGTTCTTATTGATTTTTTGAAATCCCTACTAAAGATTAAATTAACTAGTCTCATGGATTTTTTGAAGTGCGTACACTTTTTTATTAAATTAACTGTTGCCATTGATTTTTTGAAATGCCTGCTAAAGATTAAATTAACTATTCTCATGGATTTTTTGAAGTGCGTACACTTTTTTATAGATGAAAATATCTAACGGGACACTGCTCTCATGGATTTTTTGAAGTGCCTACATTGCATTCTTTAGATGAAAATACTAGTGTTTGAAATCCACAAAGAGTGCACATTCTTTAGATGAAAATATTAGTGCATTTCTTTTTTAGATGAAAATATATAGAAGGAAGTTGCTCTCATGGATTTTTTGAAGTGCCTACATCGCATTCTTTAGATGAAAATACTAGTGTTTGGAACCCACAAAGATTCAACATTCTTTAGATGAAAATACTAGTGTTTGGAACCCCCGGACTACTTTAGATGAAAATACTAGTGTTTGGAACCCACAAAGGGTCAACGCTCTTTAGATGAAAATACTAGTGTTCGGAACCCACAAAAAGTCGGCGTGAGTCAACATGAAATTAGTTCAAAAAAATCATCTCTACTATTTTCTCTGTATATGGATTTTTTGAAATGCCTACATTGCAGTCTTTAGATGAAAATACTAGTGTTTGGAACCCACAAAGAGTCAGCGTGATCTAAAACACTAGTGTTTGGAACCCACAAAGAGTCAGCGTGAATCAACATAAAATTAGTTCAAAAAAATCATTTCTACTATTTTTTCTATACATACTCAACAAAATTTCTCAGAATTTCTCAGTATTATCATCTAGCCTTCTAGCTTAGGGTAATGGCTTCAGCACTGACTTCCCTCACCAATCAAGTAGTTCACAACTCCATGGGGGTTTGTTGTGACTTAAAGGGTTCTCTATCACCCCCTGCATATGGTTCAATTTTTTGAACGCGAGTTCATTTTTTTGCTCACAAGGTCCACTAGTTCACTCGGACACCCTTCTCTATATCTCTCACACATTCCCATTCCCATTCCACTACTCACTGCTATCCTTTGCTCTTCCTCTCTATTCACTCTATTGGCACACATGTTCTCAGCATGCTATCCTTTGCAATTCCTCTTTATTCACTTTGTTCACACACATGTTCCCAACATGAGAATTCTTTGGGTCCCTCCTCAAGTAGTGTGATAAATCAAGTGTATCGAAAGTGAGAATTCTTTGAGTTCCTCCTCACGCTGTGTGGTCAATAAAAAATGTCTAGAATGATTATGGGTTCCTCGTCAGGTTGTGTGGTCAATCAAAAGTGTTCAAAATATCAAAAGTGTCCATAATGGATATGGGTTATTCTAGACACAGGTTCCTCACGTTGTGTGGTCAATCAAAGGTGTCCAAAATAGGTATATAGTAGATGATCCATACCCCTGAAATAAGAGTTAAACGGTGATAATTATCTTTTCTATGACATTTCCATGGATATTTTTATTGAAATGATTGGAAATTCGATGGTATTTTAGGTGGAGATATGTTTTGTATGTTGTTTGCGTGGTAAATCATTTAAAAACATAAGGTGAACAAACTTTGTATCTCAATTAACTTGTCCAGAGATTTGCAAATATGAAAAACAATTTTGCATTATCCTTTACTCCCTCATGCGCTAGAGAAAAGATTTTATATAAAAACTCACGAATCTTGAGAAAAGAAAAAAGAAACCGCGGTGAAAAAAAAAAGAAATTGACAATTGGGTTGAGTAAGCACAGTTTTGCCAGCAAAGAGAAATCTGAAAGGACCAATATGGCATACTCCTTTCTCAATATAAACTAATGTTAGATATATAAGTACCTTTACTGAACTCTAAATACCAACAGTAACATAGCTGCGGTAGTATATGATAAGAATGAAACAGTTCTGGGTACTCTAAATACCAACAGTAACATAGCTGCGCTAGTATATGATAAGAATGAAGCAGTTCTGGGTAATTTTAATTAGAACTGCTCATAAGTTACTAATTACAAGTATCAACGATATGCCAGATAAGTAAGCAACTGAAGTAACAGTTCACAAATAGCAACACACGAAGGTTGGTGGTCGTATAGATAAGAACTAAGAAACTGTTGTAATATACAGTGAACTCTAGCTCTGTACAAATAAAAGGGCCACAAGGACGCTGAAATGTGTAATGTACAGTAATAAAATTGTATTGTTATTTGAATATACAAAGGAAATATGATAGAAAGCAGTTTCTACAGTAGAAACAATTCCAAAAAGTGCTTGGTATCCTACTTATTTTGTGGGGCATTTTTAGAAAGATAAGAAAACTTAGGTGTAAAGACCTTGAACCTTGATCCAGACCAGAAGGATGTGCGATGATTTGATGAAATATATTTGATAGAAAACAAAAAAATTTACATATTTTCGCTCTATTATTTTGTTCACAAATCATAACCAATAGACCTTTACATCTTGCCAGGATGTTTGGATAGTATAAAAAGCCAATACCGATGCGGAAATTGCAAGACCCGCAACATGGAAATAGCTATCACTGAATCTACATTTGGGTTGCTCTTAGCATTTGGATGACAGGATCTTCCATGTACCCAGACCACAATAGGGGATCATGGATGACAACAACTTTAACATAAAGCCCAATATCCACAAATTGACTGACAAAACTTTACAGTACAATGTACACCTCTATCTAGGAATAAATTTGATATCCTCCCTGCTCGTCCCCAAGGTGCCCATGGCTCTTTTCTTTTGCTTTTGGTACCAACTGCAATCAGTTAGTTATTATCATGCATGCCAAGAGGAATGAGGATCTCTTCTCTGCTGTGCAGCATGGACAAACTATAGAGAAAGCCTGTAAGGTTTTCAATTGTGATTGAAAACTAACAGAATACAGACCGTCGGCAACTGCTGTCATTGTTAATGCGTGTCTATCTTCCCTCTCTCCCTGCAATTGACATAATGTCCAACATGAACAAAAATTTCAGATAGGAGTAACAGAACGACAAAACTTCCCGGTATTTTCAAAGGGAAAAAAGGAGGAGAAAAGGATATGGATGAACCATAACATAACACTGGCACTCTACATAAATTAAAATCAAAATGGTTGGTCCCAGATACAATACCTTAGAAAGCACATATAATGAAAAACAATCCTCTGCCTTTGAATTGGTCTCAATTAAGTCACTTGTCCTTCTTTGTTTCCGATCGTGAAGAAAGGTGAGTGCAGAACCCAGATCCCATCCACCACAATCACACTTGCCACCGAGTCTCCACCATTCAATCAGAGGTGAAGGTCCACTTGATTTAATTTTGGGCAAACCATGTATGCCTGCTGGCACTAGAGCTGTTATACTTGTCGTCCTTGACCTGGAGACTCGTCATCAAAAGCATATCCTGCTGAACATGGGGTAGGGCTAATAGCGGACTTATCGCTGCATTCTGACTTGCAAGAGTCATCTTGACCCCGTGAATGTATTGACTTTGAATTATGAAGGCTTTTGTCAAGAAATTTCAGGCCCCACCCCCTGGATGCTTTGAAAGTGTCTTTGCCAGTTCCACTGTTCCCAGTTTGTGTCTGGGATCACTGTAGCTAGACAAAGTTCGGCATCTGAGATACCCCAAGTACCCCAGTTCTCCACACAAACTGCGTTACCATCTACAGATCGAGACATAAGACTGGATTGAAAGAATTCACTGTATTTTTGTTGTGAGGACTGACTCAACCTTACGTCCGACGTTTTGTTCTTGATGGCCTGTTTAGTTGAGGCCACATAGCTTGGGACGAAACTAGTATTGTCGGCAATTGGACTAGAGGATGTTATTGATGTAGAGCATGAATCACCAGAGTTTCCGTTTGGAATTCTCGTATGGTCTGACTGATCAGGAACAAGAATTATATTCTCTGTTGAACATGTTTGTCTTGAAGGTCCCTCTTTGATATGTACAATGTTTACAGTGTACACCAAGTAGAACAAATTCAGTTTCCACTGCAATTTCTAAGCTACGAAAACTGTTAATCTCACGGCATAATGAACTTGTCTTATTATCAGGACCAGAATGAAATGTGTACAACCAGTCAAAACCTTCTCTGCCACGGTTGTTGACTTTCAACTTTTTTGCTACAAAAGCCTTTTCAGACTCATTCAAAGAAAAGCTATAATATGCAATCCATCCTTGCATGAACAGTGAAGAAGACCCTGTAAAATCAAAGAATGAGTAGGTGAAGCTAATGCACTTGGGATGACTGGGCTGCGTCTCTGGTGTAGCAATAGGTAGCCTTTCAGGATCTGGTTCATGTTTCTTGGTAATAGAACTGCCACTTCTTTTTGAGATTGGTGAGAGCAGCTTTCTGAAGACCCCATTTCTAAATCCATATTCAACGAATGTTTGCATGGCATTAATTCCTTATTTAATTTTTTTGATCTGGGCTGAACGTATCCAAGAGATGACCATAGATGATGATTTTTTGAACTAATTTCATGCTGGCTCTTTCTGGGCTCCAAACACTAGTATTTTAATCTAAATAATGCAATGCAGGCACTTCCAAAGATCCATGAGAGCAGTTTCCTGCTAGATATGTTTCAGGATGTTCCCACAAACTTTGTGACCATAATATGCAAAGGAAGATTCTCTAGTTTGTATTGGATGATATGGGCAGCTACTGAAACTGAGACTCTTAGTTTGTATTGGATGATATGTTTGGTTTTTCACATTGCAGCTTGACAGTAAATGCCACTGATTTAAGTGGTACATTAACATGCCTTTTACTACATTGAGGATCAATCCATGACCTGGCTGGCAAAGAGGAAAATGGCATTTTGCTGAAGTACATCAAATTAGAGATCAGTTGGTTGAAAAGTCTGCAGCACATCAAAAGAGGATCAAGGAATCCTTTGACAGAAAGGCAAAGATGGACAATTTTCAAGTTGGAGACTTGGTGCTTAAATGGGATGCACTGAAGGAAAAGAAAGGCAATCATAGGAAGTTCGATGCTTTGTGGACTGGACCTTTTATCATTTTTCAGATCCAGGGGAACAACAATTTCATGCTGCAAAGTATGGGAGGAGAAACAATTTTTGATGGCCCAGTCAATGGGCAGTTTTTGAAGATTTATGTTGTTTAAGGCCTTTAGGGCTCAGCATTGTGAATAGGTCTTTTTACAAGTTTTAGGGTAGGCTTAATTAGACTCCATGCCCAATGGAACACTAGGAAGGATTGTTGATCTTGTTTTTTGAATGAAAGGCAGTGGTCTACGGTTCTTGAAACCTCACAGGGAGGATTTCATCCCTAGAAGGAGCCAGTGTTAGCTCTGCTATGCAACGCTGATTTCCTAACGCCGGGAAGAGATCTGGTCTATTGGCTGTGCTCAAGAGGTTTCACATTTTGTTGCTCTTCCCTTCTTTCCTTCTACCTCGCTTACTCTTCTCCATTTCCATTTCCTTGTTTTTCTTCTAAACCCGACAGAGTAACCCCTTTGGCCTTAGCCCTAAGTGCCAAACCCCAAAACCACCATGAAACCTTACCCATACGCCCTCGCGTGCTTGTAAAACCTCTCATTGTTTTCCCGCCGTTGATTTTCCCCCACTGATCCAACGGCTCTTGTTGCATCCTATAAAAGCGACCCACTCTCCACTCCCCACTATCAGATCATCTCCACCAAGATCTGACGGTCTTCGCTCTCACCGCATCGACAACTTGATCGAATGATAGCGTGTGATGAGAGCGATTTTCTCTCTCATCCGCCGCTACGTGTCAATCACTGAGTGGAATCGCACGACCCCGGGCTTTTACCGCTTACCGCCCAAAAGCGGTGCGATGAATACCTTTATCGCTCGACCAATCTACCCCCCCGTTAAACACCCGCGCAACTCCGTTTTCCGATGATCGTCCGACCTGTCCGCTAAAAATCTAATGGTCCCGACTCATCCCGCTCCCATCTCGACCGACAGACTTCGTCGATTCATATTCACCGTCCA
>APFE030880967.1:0-35897 GCA_000404065.3 Pinus taeda
GATTCTAGGGTTTCGCTGCTCCAAACAAGTCATCGTGGAATTTTCACTATAATTTTTTTTCTGTGACGTTTCAGAAGTCGCAAAAAAAAACCCATTTGAGAAGACTTGGCGCTGAACTTTGGGTCCGAATTTCAGAGTGTTTCGCAGGATATTTTCGGAGATATGATCTGAGGAAGCTGGCCTTTTTGCAGACTCCTGAATTACACTCAAAACAGGTGACCTGGGGAAAATCATCATAACTTTATTTCTGAGCATCGGATTGAAATTTCGTAAGAAGGTACAGAAAGAGGACAGACTATAGTTTTCATTTATATATTTTTCAGAGTCAAAGGTTGAAACAGTGACACGTGGCACGTCATACAAGTTCGCTCTGCTGAATTAGTCTATAATCAGGTCACTGTGGGAGATTTGGCATAACTCTTCATTGGAGAATCCAATTGGAGTTAGACTGGTGGCATTGGAAAGAGGACACAGAGGACTACTACAGGTCGTATTTTTAGAGCTTAAAGATCTGAAAGTACAAAGTTACATTCATTTCAAGATTGAGCTCCTAAAATCAAGAAAAAGCAAGATGAAGAAGTTTGATGGCAAGGATCTGGTAAATTGGATACGTCAGATGGAGCAATATTTTGATCTACACGGTGTACCACTGTTACAAAAGTTATGTATTGCATCTTCATATTTAGAACCGGATCAATTTTTATGGTATAAATGGCTTTGTTCTCGTAAAAAACTTGTTACGTGGTCAATTTTCACGGAGGAAATGATAGCACATTATGAGGATACAAAGAGAAACACCAAAACAATTGGAAATAGTAAAAGGGCTTTGCTACATATTGGAAAGTAAAACTATGGAAACAAGGAAGTCTACCTGTCACAACTATAAAGATGGAAGTGTTGTTTCTCCTAGCCTTCCACAACCTACAAGGGTTACACCACAACAATTGGAAGAAAAAAGAGAAAAAGGGCTTTGTTACAATTGTGATAGCAAATGCACTAAAGGT
Organism: Pinus taeda; assembly: GCA_000404065.3. Taxonomy (NCBI): domain Eukaryota; kingdom Viridiplantae; phylum Streptophyta; class Pinopsida; order Pinales; family Pinaceae; genus Pinus; species Pinus taeda. Next base: position 1,005 of record APFE030880967.1, read on the forward strand.
CATAAGTGTGTTGAGAAGAAATTATTTTACATAGAGTATGAAGAGGAGGAAGAAAAGGATCAAGAAACATCAAAAGAAGAGGATATATGCTAGGATCCAACCCCAGAGATAGAAGAAATGAATCAGACCATATCTTGTAAAGCATTGGCAGGAATTACCACTCCTCAAACTATCAAGATAGAAGGACATATCAAGAAGAAAAAATGTTCAAAGAAGTGGAAAGATCACATCGAGCATCAAGAAATGAATCCGACCATATCTTGTAAAGGATTGGAAGAAATTATCACTCCTCAAACTCTGAAGATGGAAGGACATATCAAGAAGAAAAAGGTTCAAGTGGTGAAAGATCACATCGTGCATCAACAACAAGGTCTCCAAATTTTAAAGGATAATGCCACTTTGGTGCAAAATCAAACGAAACAACAGGTAGATCAACATTGTAGTGAAAAATGTTTTGATGTAAGTGATTTGGTATTTTTACTACTACATCTCAAGCAAGCTATTTATGAGAAGAAAAAGTTGGCAATACTACATGCACTTAAAATTTGCGACCTTAACGAATGGGAAGACTTTTCAAGGATGAGGAAGTGAAAGCATTGTTTTGTGCTATTTCTATTATCCAACCAAATTGGATAAACGAAGAAAGGGATGAATTGAATAAGGATGAAGAAGTATGGCCACTTATTCAAAAGTTGCCAAAGATCCCAATTCAAACAATATTGCCAGAAATTGAAGAGGAAGGAAAAATCATATTGGAACCTGGAGCAGTCACAGAAACAAGAACCCGACAGCTACGAAGTCAATCAATTTCAGAGTATCTCATCAAGTGGAAGAACTTACCCGCTAAATATTCCACATCGGAGGACAAGAAGTTTATACAGAAGCATCAAGAACTACTCAAGCGTTGAGGACAACACTTTTTGAAGGAGAGGGGCATGTTAGGCCCCTATACTACTTTTTTTTTCTTGGCAATAACTAAATTCTATTAACTGAAATTCAAAATATTTTTACATGGAATTGAGGCTACTGGGGTCAGAGCCCGAGAGCCATCAACGTTGCAGCACTGCCCCATAACAGGAAGAAACTGGGGAAAACATTAACATATAGCCAAAAAAACGGGCATTAGATTCAGACATAGGCTGATAAAAAGAGAGAGAAATAGATAAGCGGAGTTGAGTGCAGACATCCTGGAAGAGGCCAGACACTTCCTCAGAGGGAAGCAAAAACCTGAGAATGACGAAGCTGAGCCGAACTGAGAGCAAAAAGCCTGGAGATAGCCATCTGAGCAAAAACCATGGACCAAAAGGAGGAATGTCGTCACACATGTCAATCATCTTCCGCATCCTCCCCATGAGTCTTCTCAACATCCTGACACGCACTGCCCATTCTAAGATTCCCCTTGCCATTCGTCGCCTTACCGAGACTGGTGGTGCCTGTATCCCTTTCTGCCTCAATTGGGCCACTATCATCCAGAGGAGGAATACTTAAAGGTTGAATATCCTTCTGACCAGGCTCAACTTCCTGCTTAATTTCCTGTACTCCCTCATCCATGGAGCGCTCACTACTGTGAGAAGGGTTGGGCACAATGCAGGATAGAGGGGTGACTTGGTTTTCTTCCTCTGACAAAATAATGGTAATGTGAGCAGTAATCAAAGGCCGGTTCAAGTTACTTTGAAACTTGAAATGCGTCGTTTGGAAAGTGCTATTAGGAACAGGCTTGCGAGTAGGACTCGAAGGAGGCAAATCCTCAGGAGAGGAGGAAAGGTTAATGGGCGAGTGAGCTAGGTCTGCCAAATGGCTGATAGAAGGCCACTTGCCACTGCCTTGGCGATCCCCAGAGCGGCTCCTCTTGCCATGGTGCTTCATTTTAACAAGAAAGGGAAAGGACACAGTAAAATCAAAGAAACTAGGGCTAGAAGCAGGGGAGTGACCAAATTGAACCAGAGACCAGTGAGCACGGACAGTGAAGACATGAGACGGAGAGATAGCATAGTCAATATAAAAAACTAAGGCCTCAGACAGCTTACCTCGAGTCACCGAACTAATCCCCCTGTGGAGAGCGCTGGTGTATTCGAAATGCTGCCAAAAAGAACCCGAGCAAGCCTGAAACTTGCCTGTGAAGACAGGCTCTTGCTTATCATCACACCATAACTGAAACTAGAACCTGGAACCAGAAAACTGAACGCTGGAGGTGAATTGTGCATAGGATATTGCCATGCTTATAACCATTAACAGGTTGCGTTGGAGCGTGTCCTTCATTAATGCAACCGGCCTACACTGTCCTGCCTTCATTAAAACATTCCTTCTGTGAGAGATAGGGATCTGGGATGCCACGCTGCTCTGCAGGTGGTAGTACCTAAGGTCTTTAATCTGCATGATGGACAATCAATGTCCGAGCGTCACCCGCATCCGGGGGAATTTCCTCCTCCTATGTCATTTCCTTCTGCACTAGATTATTGAAGTCCAGGAGTTGAGAAGCAGTGGCTAAGCGAGAGAGTGATCTGACATATAGATGCATCCCACAATCAACTCCCAAATTTGCTAATAAATCCGCCACTTTATTCCCTTCTCGGCGAATGTGTTTTAGAGTGATTGCTCTGTGGGAATAGAACTAGCGTTCAATAGCTCGTAGCCTATTTTCCATTCTCCAACTGTTGCTAACTTTACAAGCTAGGGATCCTTGAAGGATTGTAGAGACCATTTTGATAATGATTTGTGAGTCTCCCTCTATTGTGAGGGAAAAGAGGCCCTTATCATGAGCCAAGAGTAGCCCTTGCCATAGACCCTCCAATTCAGCTGAATTATTTGTATCCCATCCTCTAGATCCCAGGAAAGTTAGGATTGGAGTCCCCTTGTGATTTCTAAAAATTCCACCAAAGCCTGAATTCCCTGGGTTGCCTTTTGAGGCCCCATCAAAGTTTAGCTAGAACATATTCTTGGGAGGAGGGGTCCATTGTGTGGGCTGGTGGTTATTTGGCTGCCTTGTTCCTGTAGTTAGCTCATCTTGGTTCCGTTGGAAATTTCAATTGTTCCAGATTGATTGTTCTTGGGGGATGGTTGGGAAATCCTCTTGATACCAGGTTTTAAGGAGTATGGTTTCTTCAATATTTGGGTGGAGAAGTTTCCATATTTCTTCCAACGATTTGGTATGATCCTTGAATATTCTACCATTTCTCTCCTTCCAGATAGCCCATAAGACAAAGCCTGGGATGAGTTTCCAGAGGAAATTTAGGATTTTGCTTTGATATGGGTTGTGGGCCCAGTTGCGCACAGTATCCCTGATAACTTCATTGGATCCATTGTTCCTTTGGCAGCGAAAGCTAATTTTTTGCCAAATCTTTTGTGCTAATGGACAGTGGTGCATCAGGTGCATGATGGATTCCTCATTCTATTTGCAATTGGGACATAGGGAGGGCCCATGGAAATTTCTTTTTCTTAGATTGTCCCACGTTAGAATCTTGTTGTGACAGAGGAGCCAAAGAAAGGTGGACACCTTCGACCATATGGAGGGGTCCCATATTTTGCTCCATAATGGATCTACCACCATGTGATCCTTTATAAGGATATTATATGCCTCTTTCATTGAGAAAGTTCCTTTTTCTTCATATCCCCATCTGAGGATGTCCTTATCCTCAGAGTGTTGAATTTTCCATTTCAATAGTTCTGTGTCTAGGATTTGTTGAATTTGTGCCTGCTCTTTTCTGAGGATTTGAGAGGCTGGGAGCCATTCTCTGTATTCAAGATTTGAAGAGGTTCTCCAGAAGTTTCCCACCGTATCAAAGGGATGCATATCTGGCATGAGTTCAGGATTGAGAGAGAGCTGGTGTTTGAGGGCTGGCATCTGCTGCCAAGAGTCTTCCCAAAACCTTGCACTGCTGCCATTCTTGATTTCCCAAAAGCTATGTTGTTGAATGAGGCTTTTATGTTGTTTGGCTGAATTCCACATGATTGATCATGGGTTGAGCTCTGATAGTCTAATTAGTTCCTCCATTACAGTTTCGGGCATATTTGGCAGTCCATAGCAAGGCCCAAGGTGTGCGAGGTTCAGTTAGCCATTTCCACCAGATTCTTGCCCCCATAACTTCATTGCTGTTGGGGGGTTCTCGCAAACCAATACCTCCTCATTTTTTTGGAAGACATGCTGTGGTCCATTTGACAAGAGCCCATTTTTGCTTGAGTCCATTATTGCCCCAAAGAAAGGATCTTTGGAGAGAGATAAGTTCCTTGAGAACCCATTTAGGTGCCGCAAGGATGGAGAAAAGGTATAAGGGCATAGCTTGAAGAACAGCTTTTATAAGGACTAACCGGCTAGCCATGTTGAGAGATCTATGGGTCCAAGAAGACAGACACATCTCTAACTTTTCTAGCAAGATCTTCCAGGATGAGTGCTTTAGGGCTGAGGCTATCAGAGGCGCACCTAGATAGGTGGAGGGCAAGCTAGCAAAAGAGAAGCCTAGAATACGGATAATGGCCGACTTTATGGGAGGGGGGGTGTGAAAGAAGAAGATCTAGGATTTGGCTTTATTGATAGATGCACCAGAGGCTTCCGAGAAATTACACAAAAGGGCTTTGAGTTGGCACACTTCCTAGAAAGAGGGGTGCCCGAACAGCATATTATCATCTACAAATTTCTAGTGGGTGAAAGCAGGGGAATTGTGGAAGGAGAATCCTTTGAGACGCTTCGACTGCTGAGTTGACCTGATACTACGACCTAAACCCTCGACCATTATAAAAAATAGAAAGGGGGAGAGGGGGTCTCCCTGCCTGATGCCTCGAGAGGGATGAAAGGTGGAGGAGGGAATGCCATTGATAAGGACAGAGAAAAAGGAGGAAGAAATAAGGCTCATAATCCTTCAAACCCAAGGAGCAGCAAAGCCAAAAGCCAATAACATCTTTTCAATGTAAACCCAACTAAGATTATCAAAAGCTTTAGATAGATCCAGTTTAAGGAGCATACCTGTCTTTTTAGAGATTTTCAGAGAGTAAATTATTTCATGAGTCAGAATGATCCCATCCGTTATCTGTCTCCTTTCAACATATCCCAATTTCTCAAGCGAAATGATGAGAGGAAGAAGAAGTTTGAGCCTTGATGCTATAATTTTAGACACAATTTTATAGATTATATTGCACAGAGCTATCGGTCTGTATTTGTTAGGGGTACTTGGATGATCCACCTTGGGAACTAGAGCTATGAATGTAGCATTCACTCCCGGAAACATCCATCTCAAGGATCGAGATTCCTCCACCACCTGCCAAACATCCATCTTGATGAGTTCCCAGAAGCTGTGAAAGAAATTAGAGGTAAAGCCATTCGGGCCTGGGGCTTTGCCTGCTTTCAATTGACGCACTGCCTGTTCCACTTCTTGAATATCCACGGGTTTGAGAAGCATTTGGTTGTGCTCTTCTGAGATAAGTTTGGGGATATTTCGGGTAATTTCCTCAATAGCCTGAGATCTGTCGCCATTTGGCTCCCGATGCATCTGCTTGAAATAGTTTACTAGAGTACTTTCAATTTCCTCGTGTTTTTCCACTTTGATGCCCTGCTCGTTTTGAATATGTGTTATATTTTTATGCATCCTACGCTGGATTGTAGTGCTATGAAAGAATTTTGTGTTTTTTTCTCCATCCTTGAGCCACCGAATTCTTGACTTTTGCCTCCATAATGTTTCTTCCTGTTTGTCCTTTTCAGCAAGTTGTATTTCAAGAATTTTTTCCTGTTCTGAAAGTTCCTCTGATCTGCCACTTATGATAAGCTTCTACTGTAGCTGCTTCATTTCGTTCTCGAGTGCTTCTTTACCCTGAAAAATATTGCCAAAAGATGTGTGGTTCCAATGCTTAATCTTGGCTTTTAGGTGCTTGAGCTTTTGCTAGAATTGGAACATTTTTGATCCTGGAGGAGGAGAGAAACTGTTCCATTCTGTATTGACTAATTTTTGGAATTCCGGATGAGGCAGCCAGAAGGCTTCAAAACGGAAGGGTCTGTGGAGCATGTTCCCTGGACAGGACCATTGGAGAGAAATGGGCCAATGATCCAAGCCTGAGAAGGGCAGGATAGAGGCAGTGAAGTCTCCCCCTAGATGAATGGCATTGTCCGAAAGTAGAAATCTGTCCAGCCGAGAAGCTATTTGTTAGTTTCCCGATCTTTTGTTATTCCAAGTGAATAAGCCGTTGTTGAAAGGAAGATCAATGAGCCAGTTGTTTTGAATGAAGTCCTTAAAAATTGTTCCTTCCTATATTCCTCTACTTCTTCCTCCTCTGTTTTCTTCTATTTTTGTAATCATGTTGAAATCACCCCCAGCGATCCAAAGAGGGAGCGATCTGGTGTTGTTAATTTCAGAGAGAGAATTTAGAATTCCAGCTTTAAGAGAAGTTTCCTGAGGAAAATAAACATTGGTAAGTAACCCATGGATATTTGTGCCTATTATATGAAAGATTGCTTGTAGAAAGTTCCTGTGTGCATGAAAATTGTTGAGCATGATAGCTTTTGAGTCCCAGATTATTGCTAGGCCTCCAGAGGCTCCATTAGCATCCACCGCCATATTGAAGCTCCTAGGCCATATTTTAGAAGCTAATTTGTCTACTGTTATAGAGCTGGATTTGATTTCTTGCAAGAACAGTACATGAGGTTTTTCTTGCTTTATCATTTTTTTGAGAATTCGAGTTTTTCTAGGTCCATTGAGCCCCCTTATATTCCAAGAGATTAATTTCATTGGGAAGGATTTTTTTTCAGTATTGTAGTACTTGGTTAACTTGGAATACCTGCCAGAGTCCACTAGAATCTACCCTACTGTGATTGTTCTTTGTATATTTGTTTTGCTTCCCCTTTTTTTGAGATCTTTGGCCATGAGTCTACCATCCCAGCAGCCGCCAGTTTGTATACCTAGAGATTTTTGTCTCTGTGCCCTAGAGAGGACTTCTTCCAGGTTTTTCAATTGTCCTGCTGGAATATTATCAAAGTTGTTTGTTGTACATGCTTTTTCCAGACCTGTGATGTCCAAATCCCCAATATCTATAACTTATGTTTCTTCCTCCATAAACTAAGGATGATTTGATTCTTCAATCAGTTCCTCTTCCTGATTGGCAATCGATTGTGGAATCTCCATGGGTATGACTTGAGTGGTCCAAAATGTTTCTTTTTGCTTGTCTAATGTAGATATTTCCTTACCTAGCTTGTCTGTAATAGGCGAATTGGGATTTGCATGCTTGGTTTGTAAAGTTTTCCTTGACTCTGGCTCTGTTTGTGCAGGAGAATCCAAATGCTTGTCCATTTGAGTAGTCAGAGCACCAAAACTGTTACTTGTTGAAGGCATAGAAGGACCAGATTGCTGTACTTCGGCTTTCGAAGCCTGTTTTTTGTGGGATTTTCGGCGATTTGTTACTTTAATGAAACCATCTGCCTCCGAGGCTTCCGGACCAGAGGCAGTAGAGGGTTTTTGAGTTAACGGACAGTCTCTGAATAAATGGCCTAGGGCATGACATCTTCGACATCTAAATGGCACATGTTCATAATCAATAAACTGGACCCATTCAATATCATAGTGAGATATGCTTATCGTGTTGGGGAGAGCCTGGTTGAGGTTCATGTAGACACATATGCAAGCAAAATAGGTATATTTGCATGATTTTGTTTCCTCTGTTATCTTGACAAACTCGCCCAGAGTGTTACCAATCACTTGCAGAGAGTCTTCTTCCAAATATTCCGCCGGCAACGAATATAGATGGATCCAAACTGGGGCCCAACTGAGATCCTCCTTGTCCGGGTTGAAGCGCTCCACCCAGCCTCTAAGAAACAGACCTGCTGCATTGAAGAAGTAAGGTCCTCCATCCAGGACCCTGTTTCTGTCTTCCAAGCAGTTGAAGATGGCAGTGAAGAACCCTTTTGGACCTAACTGGAGGGTTATATGTCCTTTGGGGTGCCACTTAGCGGTTATCCAACTTCTTAGAGCTCTTTCAGTCGGCCATAAGCCAATGAACTTCCCGATTAACGCGTGTTCTTTCATGTATTCTATTCTTGCATTGATGCGGTGGTCTGGAAAAACAACCCTTGGGAATACAACGGCCACAGGCTTGCATGTTGCTGAGTGAATCGTCCGCTGCTGTTCATCTTGTGTTGTCTAGTTACTGTTTAGATCCTCATTGTCCTTTTACAGATTTGCAGTTTCTGTTTCCTCCTAATTCGGAAGCTGCTCCTTGTCGTTTTGTGGGGGAGGTGCATCGCCCTCCCCCCGTAGGGGCTCCATGGGAGAGGGTTCCCACAGACCTAAGAAGAACGTTGCCTGAACCTGTCAGTAGATGCAGGGGTGCTGCAGTCCGTGACAGTCTGTCATTGCTGCAAAATCCTAAACCCTAGAGCACAGAGCCACCACTCAAGAGCAGTAATATCTAAGCCCCTATACTACTAGTGTAACCCCTTATTATTATTAGTACAACCCTCTTATTATATTGATGTACCCATGTAGTGCCCATATTGTTACTATTGTGCCCCATATGAGCCCACTATTGTTATTATTGTGCCCTTATATTATTATTGTTATGTAGGCTCTGATTATATAATGACCCCTTAGACTCCTATATATAGAAAGGAGGTCTTTTAATTTGTATCATCGAAGAATTGTTCATTTATGTAATGTAAAGGAGGTTTCCCCCTCGAAGAGGCTAAATTCTAAGGCATTGATCTATCTTTTCTATCTTTTCTTGAGCTGCTTACATAACAGTGATATTATAGAAGTATAATTAATTCTCTATAATAATTAATTTTAAATGAATCCAAGTACATTGGTGAGGTCATTGACTATTTCTTTGTAACAGAATTCCAAACTTGAGGAAGCCAACATGAACATGGATTGCTATAGATAAAAAATGCTCTTATCTATGGAACAAGTACAAACATTCAAATTAAAAATTTCATTGACAAGTACTTGTGCCGTGATTCAAGTATACTTCCTTCCAATCTAAAAAGTCTCCAACATCATCGTTATACAGAAGCTTCTAGAAAAAAATAGATGCATTACAGATTCAATTTTCTAATTCCACCAATGAGAAAAACACAAATTCCTAAACCTAGTGAATTCAATAGTGCTAGTACGAAAGCAAATGCAAGGATGATATTTGATGCACTAGAAAATATGGAACATGATGAAACATATACATTTTATAGTTCTATTGAGAAATTAGGTATAAATGAAAGTGACTACATCCATGCAATTCAATGTACTATGATGTGAAGAACAATTCTATTGAAAAGGTATCCAACAAGCATATGAACTAGTATCTTCGTTTAATATATTCCATTAATTTGGGGTGCAAATGCTGATTCTAAATTTGTTTTTATCTCATATGATAAAACTACCTTTTTTTATTTCATACATGACAAAACTAGATAACAACCTCGATGTTTAAATGTATATGAAATGATTATAAAAAAAATGATGGTGATGTCAGAAAAATAATTACAAGAGTTGGAATATGTTTAGTGAACTTGTGGAAAATGTTTGCACAACATGCTATATATATAGTGATGCCAAATATGGTTACACCTTGGTTTGATCTGCCTCAAACATCCTTCATCACAGGAGAACCCAAACTCTGTTACGAAGTCAATCATCTTGTTCAGATTTGTCCAGACTTAAGCCTAAATCATTCCAAACCCAATACCTTTGAGGTGGAAAAAACAAAAATTTCACTACGTTGAGTATGCCACTTTGGTTGACTAACCATCCTGTTTTATGCCAACTCATGGGTTCCACCATAAGTTGAGAGTCGACAGGTTGTGATGGTTTAGGAAGTTGGGGTCGCTTGGTCGAATTGATGGGAGGTTAGAAACATCCCTTCATATTTAATTTGTTATGTGGCCTGAGTTATGTAGTCCCACTCAAGTGAAAGGGTCAGGATGGTTAGAAGGCCAATTAATTGAAAGTAAAGGTGGTTGGCAAGCAGAGTGATTAGGAAAATGTGTTGATGTCCGTCCGAGAAATTTTGAATAGCCTCCTCTTCTTCGGTCCCATTTTTGAAGTCTTGATTATGGCATAGCATCTCCTCTGTAATCCTCACCAAAAGTATTTTAATCCTTTCTAAATGAATTCATCTCAGTCACAATGAACTTTGATCTCTAACGTTTTATATCACATTGCGAATAGATAATCTCCCTTCCAATTCCTTTTCTAATATGATCTTTATTCTCTTTCACTCTTGAGGTTTCTATTTCCAAGTAACTCTATCTCTTATGCTCTCATGCACTTCGAGGCCTATCTTGTTTCTCTTTATTTTTGTTGTGAACTTTCAAGTCTCTCTAGTTTTGGTAAGAAGTTGATACAAATATGAAGCCACACTTAAATTCCAATTGAGAGAAATATTGATGCCCTTTCAATTTATGCAAGATACAATGTCTCTATGTTGGAAGAAAATTTGAACTCAAAACAACCCATATTCCATTAAACTTCCAATTGAGTATTTATAAAGAAATACAATGGTTCTCTATCACTCGTGGACTTGGTTTCTCTCTCAACCTAATTTACATTCATTTGGCCACATCAAAATTCCCTTAGGCTTAAAATGACTATATAAAAAATAGATAAAACAGATTTTGTTTTGGATCATAATCTATCTCCTTAGATCCTACAATATTTCCAAACTGACATAAGATCTCACTAAGATTTATCCCTAGTATCTCTCCAACTTAATCAATCTCTCAACATCTATTCGGATAAATCTGTGGAAAATCACTATTCAGGAGGAAAAGACAAAGTAGAAGCAATTGTTGTCCCTTTGACAGGAAGCCGTATCCAGATGAGGAAATGAAGATCGGAGGGCATGGTCCAAGAAAAGGAAGAGAAAATGTGGCATTAGTGCAAGAGGAAAAAACGATAACTGGAGATCAAAGACAAAGCGAATCCCTCAGGATCCTTTGATCTTGAAGGATCAATGTTCAAAGCTTATCGGTACTCTTGATACTTCCACTTGGCCATTATAAAAAGGTACAGTGCTGGTAGCCCAAGGGGCAGATATTATTGTCAATTTGTAGAACTTATTGTTGTAGTCTTAGCTTTGATCATCGACTCTCTTTAAAGAGTGATAGTTGTAACACTGCCATTTATGATTAATATATAACTCAGTTGTTGTCATTATCTGATCTTAGAGTAATCACAGCAGTGCTTCCCTAGTGACTAAGGGCCCGACCCTAGTGGATCCACTTGCTTCTTGTATCATTATTTTGCGATTACAGTTGTGTGTGGTTTGATTTATTTTACATTTATTTAATTCGCTTTACTCAGTAATGTTTTGTTTCTAAACATTTCGTTGAATTAATCTGTTATATGGAAATTGTAATTCAATAGCAAGATTATTATTTACAACAGAAAATGTTATGCTTTTCATTCTGAAACAATATTGCATTGTCTAATTCAGATTATGCTATTCATTTACAGTTGTTATTGTTGTTCATTTACAGATTGATATTGTTGTTCATTTACAATTGTGATTGTTGTTCATTTAACTACGGTTCACTTACAACTGCCATTGTTGTTCATTTAACTGCTATTCAATTATAATTGCAATTGTCGTTCCTTTATATCTGTGGTTAATGTCCTACATGCTAGAATAAGGTTACTGATTCAATTACTCTATATTCACTGTGTGATTACACTTAATTAGGTTTTTTGTTCCTTTCTTAGATTGCTATTCAATTCCTTTATTAGTTAAATATTGTTGTTCGATTCCTTTCGGTTAAGATTGTTGCTTAATTCATTTTTGTAAATCAAGCTTTGTTGCTCGACCTTTTCAATAGAATTAGCTGTTGTTCCCTTTCTGCTAATTGAATTGGTATTTCCAGCATTTGCTTTGGTGTGGATAGAAAGATCTACAATTGTAGCGAACATTGACTACTGTTTCCTAAGTTCTTAGATTGGAGATCTTGCATGTGATTGATTTTCTTTTACATCAGTTTACACGGGAAAGAGTTATCATTACTGCTTCCTTAACTGATGATTGTTGTAGTTTTTTGAGTGAATGATTTAGTTACAGAGCATTTACAGTTGTAGTTTCTTGACATTACAATTAGAGTTTATTTCCAGCTTTCATTTACTTTTATAGGCACTATACTGCAAGCATTACTCTTGAACAAGTGACCGCCTCAGACTGAGTACACTCTTGAGATAAAAAATTATACCTATATTGATAACTAATGTAGGGTAAATAGGAGTTAAAAGACACCTTCTTATCATTCAACATTTTGGTGCCGTTGCCGGGGAGAGTGTAGCCATTTGTTTCTTTTGAAAAGAGAGTAGTGTAAGTACCTACTAGGAGAGAGTTGGGTTTTAAAAATAGAAGGTAGGAACCTGCGTATGGATCATGTAACAGCCCTACTCCCCCGCCTGCTTTCATGCATATTTGTTGATTATTTTGGATAGAAATAAACATTTGATTTTTGTGCATGACTAAGCAGAAAAATCCTTAAAAGAATCCAAAACCTCTACCCAAACCTAATAAAGCTAAGGCACCGGTGACCCTTGGCCGATCGACCTTTATAGATGATATCCTTAAAAAAGTATAATCTCGGCTGCTAGTAGGCCCTAGAAAAGTTGCTTCTAGACAACCTACTAGTTCCCTTTAGGCCACAGAATCACCATCTATAGCCTTTGCTAAGGTGTGTAGCCAAACAGAGGAGCAAGATTTTCAAGAAATTGAGAATTCTAGCCCAAAATCGTTACAAGAAGGGAACTTTAGTAATCTTTGTGAAGGAGAAGGAGAAACAGGGGAAACCGAAGAACCAGGATCTCCTCTTGGAATAGTTCAGCCACTAAGCAGCCCAGATAAGGGGAATGCTCTCAAAATCATCTAGAGCAAAGTTGAAGAACTTGAAGAGCTAAGAGCACCCCAGATATTAGTTCATCAAGGAAATCTCATCATCCCAGACAAAGGAAGTGTTGTTAAGGCCATTCTTGCCCCTTCTAACTAGCCTAGGAATACCCTCCTAGAAATCCCAGAAGGATATTGGCACATATTTCACCAAATGGCATAGAACCAGCAAACACCTCAAACCTCCATGGTGCCATATCCCATTGTAGATACTGCAGTTAATGCACCTATGAAGGCCATTCCTCTTCAACATATTCCTACATTCCATAGCCTAACATCGGAAGATCTAGACTCATTTTTGTTTGAATTTGATGTACTGTGCCGGAGGTATGACTATACCACTGATCCCCAAAAGCTAAAATTATCTCCCTCCACATTAAAAGGAGCAACTTTATGATGGTTTATGGGGTTAGGTGGAGATCTTATAAACAACTGGGATTAGATGAAAGGTGCTTTTCTAAAGAAGTATCAGGATTATTGTAGGTCTAGATAATTAAAGGATGAAACATTTTAGATGGTAGGAAGACCTAATGAGACTCTAGAAGAATATGTTGAACGTTTTCAGTATAATCTTTAGAGAACTCCTTATGCATCATTACCCTTACCTGAAATTGTATTAAAAATGACATTAATTAAAGGAATGAAGGAACAATGGGTTGAAACACTAAATATTATGGGGAAAGGTGACATCTATCAAGAAAATTTTGCTGACATTATTGATTTGTGCATCAGGAGTTCACGAGGCAGAATAAGGCTAAAACCAATAGAATGTGACATACTCACAAGGGACAGCAAGATCTCTGTTGGAGGAGTAACCCATGCAGAAATCGGGAATTTACTGGAGAATTTCAAAACTGATATATTGGGGACTCTGACAATGCAACTCAATATTATGCAAGCTAAACAGAAACAAGAAGAAGTAGAGAAAAATCTAGCAATATTCTACCCTAGATGTAGAAAGAAACATAGCCATAAAGAGTGCCCACTGGATGCAGTTCAGGTATGCGCTATTTGTACAAAAGATCACTCCATTATTTAACCCCCTACCAATGCAAATTCAATACAACTTCCCAATTAAAAAGAGTCCTACTTTCAATAGATATTGTAGATATCCATTTTTTCATTAACATTTTTTATACCCCTTTATATTTTGTCATTAACTTTGAGCTCCCTTTTTTATACCTACTAATATAAAAACCCTTCACCCTCTAATATCCCCTAATATATCATGTCATTTTTCCCTCAATATCTATCCCCCAATATGAATGCACGTCGTATGGTATTTCTCCCCTAGTGAAGCCCACGAGTATTGGTTTAACAACAACCGTGATTCCCAACGGGGGAGTTAATATGAAAGCATAAATTAGAATTTTTCCAAACTAAAATCTAGTTAGTATTTTATTTGCATGCATAGAAATCTAATTCTATCTAGTAACTATGAATCTAAAATTATAACGAACAACTCTCAATGAACATGAGTTAATAAACACACTAATGGTAGTTGGTATACTCTAGTGATATTAGATTTAACAATTTTGGAAATTTTCATCCTAAGTAGTAGAAATGATAGCTATTTATAGCCATGTAAACATAGGTTACTGTGATTGTGCCCTAGACAATAAAATATATTGAGATGAATAGGAACATATATTTAGCTAATAGCTAGTTGCATTAAAAAACACTTTTGATTTGAATGGAACACCGATACTTTCCAAATACAACAGTTGCAAATTTGTTGCATGCTCCCACCATTTGTTGCATTCCCCCACTATAGCTAGATGATTACTATGGCTGTATTTTTTTTTATGACATGATGCTTATGTTTGTTTTGTTTAACATATTCTCTTAATATTGGGGATTTTTTCTACAAGGAACTAAAATTTCTCCTTACAATAATTGGCATTTTAGAGTTGGGGATTAAAACAAGCTAGGGGCATAATTCAAGAAGGAAGATGCAATTGTTTTAACATGTGCATGTGACCAATATATGACACTTAGGCAATTGTCTTCTTACTGGTTACGAGAACTTGATCACTTTGATGTAAGACTCTTGCTTAATATATCATATTTTGTGTGTACTATGGTGTCATACATTTTAAAATATATTTTCACACACAAAAAAAACTAATAGTAATAAAGGATAATTTTATTGTGATTTCCTCAACTACATGTAAGTGAAAGTACTAGACACTATGGTTGATTGTAAATTATATCTACAACATTACCAATAGCTAGGTTTGGAGCAAGTAATCACATGGATCATGCATTAATTTTGAGTGATTGAAAGCATCTATAGGTGAAAAATGCAATACTTTTCTCTTCAATGTCAAGAATAATATGTACAAGAAAACAAATGAACTTTTAATATGCTTTATAATGAGAAATGGTTTTTTGAAATACTATGTATTTTTCTATTTTAATAGTCTAAACATATACACTATAAACCAAATTTATCTCTTTCAACTCTATGTTTGTGTTGCATGTATGGAAGTCATCATATGCATTAATTTTTTCAATGTATAAAATATTATGAGTTCTTACTACTTCTACAATATTATAGAAGTAGTTAAATGGTACTTACCTTTTTGGAACCCAGGTTTCCAATGCATATTCAATTAGTTCTGGAGGGGGATTTTTTATGAACAATTTTATCCAAAGTACTCTGTTAAGTGATTTTATAGGTTGTCATTATGCTAGTTAAATTATGTTGGTTATTTTTTCTAGAAGTTATGTAAGTTATGTGGTTGTTTCTTTGATAATTGCATCACATGAGTGATTTTTTTTCAGCAAACTGTGTAGTGACATCTAACATTTAAGATCTTATTAACACAAAGAGTAGTTTTTACGATTTATTTGTTACCATATCGAGTATGCAAAGAATTTGTTTTTGAACGCAGGGTAAAATTCCACAATATCTCTTTTAGGTATTTTTTGGTTTATTTATTTTCTATGCATAGGCTTAAATAATTTAAGCAATATACGTTACAATTTACACAATATACGTTACAACCTCGTAGTACTCAGGTTTACCAATTTGTAATTATGTTAGTACATTTTACCTCTTTCCCTCGTATTTTTTATTAAATCTAGAAACATTTAATATAATTCATATGCCATTGAAAATCCAGGTGTTATTATGCATATGTGCAAATTGTAGTGGGAAATTTACAAAACTATCAATTTCATGTAATATGTAACTTTTCCAGATAGATCCTATACTTTCTACATATTGTGGCTCCCCAAATTATATTGCCCCTGAGGTATACAAATCAAACTCTTCATCTAGGATTTGTTAGAGATAGTATGGGAATTACACCGTAGGTCTTTTTCCTTTATCAATCTAGCATATTGGTTATGGTTGGAAGGTAATTGTTAGTCAGAAGTACGATGGAAGGGCAGCAGACATTTGGTCTAGTGGGGTCATTCTCTTTGAACTTCTTGCAGGTTTCTGTCCCTTTGAAGGTTCTAATAAAATTGGAAAATATCGTAAGGTATACTCAAAATGACTTTCAACTTTATGGTGAACCTCGAAAATTCTGTTGCAAAACCCTTGAGTGTGTCAAATAGAAAAAATTAGGGAACCCTAAAATTTTTGTTGCCCGTAAGGGGAAACTGGTAACAGTCCTGGCTCTCTGTCTCAGATATTGATGCACAGGAAAAATCAATCTTGTAATCTTGTTTTTAACTTAATCATTTTTTACTTCACAACACTTTTTGGTTGCTGTCAGCTGATGGTAGAGTTTTTATTGGGTCATAGATTTGCAAAGCGGAGTTTTCCTTCCCTTCATGGTTCTCTCATGGGGTCAGGAATCTAATTTTGGATCCAAGGCCACAGAGCATAAGTTATAAATTGTTTCTAAAACCATATTACAATATCTAGATTGCAACTCGTTTGGATTTATTCCATACTTCAAAATTCATGACAAAATCAAGTGTGACTGCCTCTTGCAGCGGATAACAATAGCACAGATTTATGAAGATGAGTGGTTTAAGAAAGATTACTACCCTCCCGCAGAGCCCTGGGATGAACAAGAAAATAATTCAGATGATGTACACGCTGCATTTGGTATCACAGAAGTGAGACTTCCACAATATTCGAAACGTTCTTATGATGTACAAATGAATACTATATTCAAAGGGTTCTGAAATGCAGCACATTGGTTATTTTATCCCGTTCATGGAAAAATATCTGGACAAAACCAAAAAACATCATCAAAATAAGTGGGTTACTCAAAAACGTTACAGCAACAGCTTGAATCCACATTTTCTACGACCCTGTACCCTTTCCCTTGTTTGATCAGGTTAACAGATTATTATTCCCTTACAAATGGACTTTTTGTGATCCATTCTGTAAACAATGATCTTCTTGTTATAATCTAAACAAGTATTTTTTTTACAAAATATTTTGTCAATCACCAGATCTCTTTGATTTTTAATGTGGTATATGATGCATTTTCAACAGTTAAAAAAATGGTGTAGCCAATTCGAGAAAGTAGATAACCCTTCATTACTGTCTTATTGTGCACAAGTTCTACTGTTTTAACTGAATGATTACATCACTATACCTGCTAGTGTAAAAGCCAAGGTTGTATCATATCACTTGATAAGATGTTCGAGGTAGCCAGTTGGAGGAAATGGATGGCTCTTGAAGGCTTTTTTATTGTGGACCAATGCAGCTGTTTTAAATTGAAACGTTACACCATTTACTTATTGGTGCAAGGCGGCATTAGATTTATCTGTTTGTTTTTAGTGAGCATCATATTGGAACTCAGAAAAAATTATATATGCATGAAACAAATTAGGTACATCTAACAAAATGTATAAGAAAATGGAAATGAAGTCCATGGTAGACTCTCCTCCAAAAGTTCTCTGTTTTGGTGTCGTTACATCCAAAATTCTTATTGATGGTCAAGAAAGGCATATTTAAGCAAACAAGAGGGTAGTTTTATAGAATCTTCCAAAAACTCTATGCTTTGAACCAAATCTATCAAATACAGATATGCTATCTGAACACTTAGAAACAAACATCAAAAGTTGTCTTCTATAATATATGCATAGTGCCTAGTCCTCTCAAAGTTGTTTCATATTTCAAGGAACCTATTTGGGAAACCCTGTCCTTGATCAAACTCATTAGATCTACCTAATTAACATGTGGAATACAAAGCTTTTTCAAGTCTGGAAATGTATGTACTATTCTTTTTAGCTCATTATCTAACTCATAAACCATTTCAGAATCTGTTCGAATGCAATCAATAATGTCTATGACAGATTTGGATATCTCAATATGATGAAGTTGTATCATGTTAGTTTGACAATAAAAATTGGATGAAATAGTATTTTAGAATTCATTGAGATCGGTATACAAAGAATTTTGCATGCTACTTGCTTCTTTTGCTGAAGGATCTCCACATCTTATAAAACTTCTTTTCGCATTAAAGTAAAATGGCAGATCACTGGATACAAACATAGATTTGAACAATAAAGAGGCTTTCTTAGTTCTTGACTGAAGTGCATTTTGCAGATTATCCTGTGTTTTCATGTCAATGTTGTCAGGTACCCCACCCAGAACAGTCTCAGACTTGAACCTTGGAATATCTGATATACCAACACTTTTGGAGAGCTTTGGACCATTATTTTTAGGTTGATTATCCTGGTGCTTATCAAAATACTCCATTATATTCAAAAAAGTTGAAGTCGCTTTCAAAGAAGGATCTGTAAATTTAATCAATTTGCAGTTGTCTTCATTTTGTATATTTTACTGAAGAGAAAAACAACTATGATTGTTGCAGTCCCCTCCTTGTGAGTGATGGAAATCCAAATAAATCCATTCACTTGCAGATGTAGAATGCTCCTTTTGTTGATGGAGAACCATTTTTGTAACAGATAAGGCTATAAGTTATTTTTTAGCATCATAAAACACGGGAGTTGGTAATGACTTGTAGGTGTTGTTAGTTAAGGTTAGCTTAGGTACAACTACTAGTTCATCAAAAGATCCATGTGATATTAATTTGGATTCATCTGATTTTTCCATAGTAACATCTATTGTTTCCATCAAGTCTTAGAAGATTTCAAATGTTCCTAAACGTACATAGCATGCATTATCTTATCTCGGGAAGATAAGAAAAAAAACCTTGTGTACATGATTGGCATACCAAAACTGGAAAATAGAAAACACAATAAACATATGACCATATTACCATATTACAATATTCTCGAGTTGAATTTCAATAACAGAAATGTATAATTTGGCACCCAACACAGCGTTTGCTATTAAGAAGAGTACTTTCATAATTGAACCAGGATTGGCCTGGAGAAAAGGCAACCAATGCCGACATGGAAACTTTGAGGCAATGCTGCATGAAAATATGGAATGAGTTTTGAAATAAGCTGGAAAGTGTTATGAACTCCGAGTTCCACCAACTCAAGTAAGTTTTCAAGAAGGAACTCTAACTAGAGGCACATGTGGCAGATTAAACATACAAAGAACTCGACCCAAAACCTAGGCCTTGATCTTTCTTGTTATCATAACTTCAACCTTGAGTAACCATACCTAAAACACGTTTTTAGCTAGTAGAAGAAGGTGAATATCAGCAGAACTTGAACTACTCCCCCGAAACGTCACTGCAAAAGTTACCTATGTGCTACTACACCATTTGGCATTAACCCAATGGAATACTGGAGGTACCAATTGACACCTTGATATCAAACCGGTAACGATGCCCATCATCAAAAGGGCAGGTAGCTCACTGGTAGAGCAGGTACTGCATTAAATTCCTAGCCAACCCAATTTTCACCATAATGAGTTTGTAGATAATGCAATAGAAGCACAGAAGACAAAGAACACTTTGCATTGAGGCCACACTCTCAAAACTACTCACATCAACCACAAAAATAGCTAACAACCACTTTAGACCACAACAACTGCAATGAGGCCAGTTCATCCCCTTACAAATTACTGAAATTTGTTGCTCCATCTACCTTCAAAACTAACAAAAATTATATTCCCACTCCCACTTACAGTCGCTTTAATGAAGTGAAGGAAAAATGTCGCTCTTTTTTATCAGAGGCTTCAACTCTACCTTATGATCCAAACCTAAGATATATCATTCAGAATGAGCTTTCTTTTGTAAACGAGGATTGGAAGCAAGACAAGAGTTCTGCTCCTGTTATGCCATTTATTAATTCCAATAACACTCTCCCCCAAAAATTCTTGTGTGTAGAGTAATTGGGTTTACTATGGTAATGCCTGTAACATTTTGCAGTCTTTTCTTTGTTGGCCTATGGTTTAGTGGTTAAGTAGTTGAGACACAGCATCACCTTGTTAATGACCCAAAGTCAAATTTAGATCAGAGCCTTAAAGTATAAGTTGATTGAATTTTATGAGATTTATATGCAATATTAATTCAATAATTAATAAAAAATAGTGTGAGGCACCCTAAATCAACTTCTGTTTATACAGCGTTAGAATTTCATTTCTGCTACATATTTGCATCTCATTTAGATTTGCCCATTCCCATGTAGTGATTGTTCCTCAATTTATGCCTTACGATGTTTCTTTTGCAACATTTGGTGCAAATGCTAGTTTATTAAATCTAGAAACATTTAATATAATTCATATGCCATTGAAAATCTAGGTGTTATTATGCATATGTGCAAATTGTAGTGGGAAATTTACAAAACTATTAATTTCATGTAATATGTAACTTTTCTAGTTATCGTATTTGTTTGCAACTATTAGGGGTGGCTTTCGTGGCTTGTTCAAATACTATTAGTAATCCCTTTTAGTTGTTCTTTCGATTTTGCATTCTAGGAGTTACTTTTCGGTGTGATGGTAGAGTCATGTTTAGAGGTAAGCGAGGTTGACGAGAGTTGTGGCTTAATTTGTTACAATTAACTTATAAATATATTTGTGTCTTATCTAAAGACCAAAAGAAAATTGTACATGGACACAATGGATGGAATTTTTTTTAATAAATTGAAAAGATCTATTGAGTGTAGGTTTATAAGTAAAATGAGTAATTGTATTGATTGATAAATCATTTACCCTATGAGAATATTGCGTCAAGTAAGTTTAACCGAATTAGAATGAAATAACAAAATAAAAAATCCACCCTATTCAAGTAAAGTTGAGTCATTGATTTCGATATATGCATATTATATTAATGTGTATATTCTCTAGTATTTTATGGATTTGTCAGCTATATCTACATCACATTGTTCATCTTTTTTATTATCCTTTGTTGCAAATTTATTATCTCTGAGATAATGGAGTTTCATAGATGATTTGAGATACAAATAAATTGGTGAATTTGAGAAGCATTAAATCATTTGAGACTTAGTACTAACTGAATAATGGAATAATCAATAGTCACATGAAAACAAATCTAGAATGTTTATTTTCTAAAGAATAATTATGTTGTGCTTATCATGGAACGATAGGTCATAATGAATTTAGAATAACTTTGAAACATGATTGCAAAGTCATCAATGGAAAGCCATATGTTTGCTACAAAATGGGAACGGATAGAGGCATGCATGTACAAACATAATCTATATATTTTAAAATAATTTGCATATGTTGTAGGAGATTTCCTATTTGATTCTATACAAATTCTATTACATTTTAGATACATGTCAATAGAATTACGAGAATGAAAGATAGAAAGATAGAATATTTCATAAATTGTTTAGAGTGATTGGTTGTCGAAGGAATATTCTCTTATCAACATGAATTGAACATAGATGCGCTGATAGAAATGAATATTATAAATATCTCAAATGATTATTTGGAAAAGATGGAAAAATCAACTTCAAATTATAATTACTAAACAACGAGGACTATGGGGGGACATATTTTGTATACATTGGTTATTAGATTGGCTAAAATTTTTGATAAGACTTTGGTCAAATCAAGAATGATTTTTTTTTTATTAAAAATTTACGTGAAGATAGTTATGACATATTGTTCCATGATGAAATCCAATTGCTAGAAGTTTTAATCCAATTTTGTGCAATAAAAGAAGTTTAACAATAATTTATTGTGAACATTTGATGAATATGGCACAATACAAATAAATAGGACATAATTGTATGCAAATGGAGGAAATCACTAGAAGACATGGATTTAAGAGAGTGTCTTGGTTCAAGAGTATTTATGGTGAAATATTTTTTGAAGCAATATTCCGCTTGACATATAATGAATCGACGTGCCTTGTCTACAACACATAATTTCACAGACATTTTGTAATGCAGTTATGCATAATGATTCATTTACATCAAGGTGGATGGAAAATATATGAACGAGAATGAAATCATGTAATTCCTTCAAATAGTAAATTGGAAAGGATACATTATACAATTGACAATGTCATATTAAAAAGGAATATAAATCATTTACTTTTAGTTTATGATTTACTACACAATATGTTGAATATAATTATATAAATATGGTCTACTGATACACTGACTGTTGTAGCTAAATTTTTCTCATTTAAGGAAGGAACAATAATATTTCATGTTATCCAATATCTAACAGATATAAATCATTTTCACTTGGAACCTTTGGAAGAAGTGGGAAAGGAGAAAAACATTTTATGTGATATTGAAGTAGTTAATGAAGGAAAATATATAGAACAACCCTATATAAAAAATAATGCGGAAAATGTGGATAGCTTTAGAAAAATTAACATACATGAATATAACATGGAACTTAATACAAAGCTTATTAGTAGAAACAAGAAATCATGTTTATTGTTTCATCAAATAAAAAAACATATAAGAAACACGGATGTCGTCTAAACAAATATAATTAAAAAAGGATTGAACCGATCAAAATCAAGACAAAGTGTGACGTCTTCAAATAAATACAAGGAATCTTTACATATTCTTTCTTATATATTTGGAATAGTAGCTAAACAATAATATTTAAAAAAAATACAAGATGTACCAATTTATCATTATGCAATATGAAATGAAACTTTCTTTGAAAAATATTTCATAGAAATAAAATCAACCAATGTTTCCAAAACTATGCATGTATGTCGAAAATGCAAAAGAACATTAGCCAATGACAAGACTATCAAATTTGCATTTCTAAAGTAGATTAGGCATAATAGATAAATATCCATAGCGAAAGAGTTGTATCAATTGGAAGAAACACTAATAGCACCAAGATTGTGAGTTTTGCAAATATGGGAACTTGGGCAAATGTTTTAGGAAACCACAATTGGTGTTGATTGGCGTGACTAATAAATATACCTACTAACACATCTCCAATTTAATTTTCACTTCCTCGTGACATAAATGAATCTAGTATAGTAGTTTTGTAAATTAAAATACTTTTACTTTTTAAACGTGCATATGTTGGTGGGTGAATTCATGTTCATCAAGTGATGAAGGCATTGAAATGATTATGTGAAATCTGCTTTATAAATTGGAGAATGCCAAAATAAAAGAAAAATAGAAACGGATCTTTAATCACACCAAAGACGTTGTAACAACCCTGGCGAAAATTTCATGTAATAAAAGTTAATAAATGAAAAATAAGACCATGGTTAAAGGAAACTTATTCCAAGTTGAATGTTGGTCAAACATATCATAGTGGGCATCACTAGATGTGTGTTTTGACTAAGGAAATTTGGAAAAGACTAAGGAAAAGGCATTAAAAGGAAAAATGAATTTTTGGCACATTTATTTATGAAAAGAAAGGAAATTAGGAGAAAACTAAGGTGAAAGGTCACAGGTTGCATCTGAGGAGGAAAATGAAGGAAAATAATGGAGATTGAAGAAAATAGAGGCCTCATTGATAAAAAGGCTTTTGAGGATTAGTTGACAGGTTTGGCCAGTGTAACCTTTTCTTAGTTCAAGTTTGGATCTCTCTCATTACTCTCTCTCTCTCTCTCACTCTTGGTCACTTAGAGTTTTCTTGGAGCAGTCTAACTTTGGATCAAGGAAGGAAAAGCAAAAAAAGGGAAAGGAAGGAAAATGGGGATGAAGGAAGAATAACAAGATCAAGTGGCTTGAGAAAGAATACTTGCTAGTAACCTTTTGCATGTGTGATTTCCTAGCTGGTTTGGACATGCATGGCTTTTCATGTTGGTGTATGGTTCTCTTGTTGTTGGTGGTATGGTTTTGTCAGGTTATGAAAGTTGTTTTCATACTAGCCCTAAGTTTTTCCAAATGCCATGGCATTAGGATGTTTATTTCTATTTTGAGCTTTCGTTTGCTAGACAGATTTTAGAATGTGGGGAAGATGTTTTCTGAAGGTTCATTCCCGAAGGCCTAGGAATCCCTTGACCAATTTTATAGGGATACATGGTAAAGCCTGAGAGTGAAGTCTTGATTTAGGGCCTAGTGATTTGGGTTTGGATTGCGGTAAAGCCTAAGAGACTGGTCTCGGTTTCAGGCTCAGTGATTCGATATTGGATTGTGGTAAATCCTAAGAGACAAGGAGATGGAAAATTCCTCAGTGATAGTGATGGATTCCAGATGCCATTCCAAGTTTGGTTCAGTTGTGATTGAAGAACCAGTTTTGGTGTGATCACGGTTTGGTGAGGGTGAAGGTGGTTTAACCTCTCAATTCCCTTTCTTGTTCTTGGATTGGTTGTTCTATGAGATCCCACATTCATGCTTGAAATATGGCATGGGGTTTAGTGGAGGAAAGAAATATTTGGTTTAGCCATGTCTATAGTTAGGTGGTACATGGAAGTCCCGAACCTGGTCAGATTTGCCTATGATTATTAAAATTTAAGTTCTCTGACTTTTGTACTTGTTTATATGTGGATTTAATGGTTTTCATATCTGTAATATTTATATGGTTTAATGTTGGTTATAAGCATGGTTATGTGACTGGTTCATGTCATGGTTATTTCATGTATTTACTTGTAATTGTTAAATGGATAGATGTGCAAGACCTAATTGATGATATAATAGTCCAATGGAGGAGGTGATCCTTCTTGTCATGTTTCATAAGTTCTTTCAGTCATTTATGCTCTATCTTGTATCCTAGACATGTAGGTTGCATTGATGCCAATTGTTTAATAGAATGTCAATCTTGGTTGGGGATACAGAGGCCTAATCCTGAGGTTGATTTTTTATTTATTGGCATTTTTATCATGTATTTGAATGATTCTGAAGGTTGTAACAAGTTCTGGGCAAAGAATAGGATTCTGGGCTAGAAAAGTGGCTCAAATATCGAGGTCATTGGCACCGTTCTATTGAGAAAAGTCCATAGTTGCTATCACAGAGGCCTATGAGAGAAAATTTGAGTTGTTAGTCACTATCTTTCTTATAGCATGAGAGTGATTATGAGTTAAAAGGCTTAAATCATTAGTGGGACTCAAGGACAGGATTTCTGAGTGGCTGACATGTCTCTTGAGGGTGTTCTTGGTGATGTGGATGGGTTTGTTTGATGAGTTCCATCAATTAAATTTCCTTAAGGTCACCTAGGAGATAGAATCCCTTAGTAACCTCACTCATCACATGTTTTCCAAGTCGGTTAGTTGCTTGGGTGGACCTGGGAGGAGGTGGTGTTACATATTTGTATCAAAGTGTGGTTTCACTCTCCTTGGGTGACGTTGCTTGGTCATGGATGCATGTCAGATGCATGTGTGTCTCTTACACTTGCATTCGATGTGCTCGTTGCATTACATCATGTTGATCATGATTGTGATAAGGTTTTTAGGAGGATCTTGATGTGATTTTGTGGGATGCATCATTGGAATTTTATGACTGGTTGCATATGGTTATATGTCACTTACATGTTGATTTTATGTTTCTTGACTACAACCTTGTATGTGAAGTGCATTCTTGAATGTTTCAATTACATGTATCAGTCTTGTAGGTTGATTAAAATAATTGATCTCTTATGCTCGACTACATGTGTTCATACGTATGTGTAGTTGAATAGGAATTGCTTATGCATGTTGATAGTTTCATGTGGCGATGTGTGTAATGAAGTAATGGTTGTTTTCATGCATGAGGTCAAAACATGCATTGTTGATATGGTCTTGTATTCATGACTAGACCCTCGCTAGAATGGAGTTTATGCATTGATACACTTATTTGATATATGTATGTATGTTGTTATGATTATGTTATACATGTATCATGTTTGTTTGATGATATTGTAGACAAGGTATCCTCCTCGAATTATTCTAAGGTACATTGGTTTATTTTGATTTTGTTGAGCTAACATAGTATGCCTTGCAAGAAAGAGATCATTGGCTAGAAAGGTGATAGACTACATAGAATATCCATATGCATCAGATGGGAAGGGTGGTGTGGGGCCCTCTTCTGACCTAGTAGACACATTGAGAATCCTAAAGGAATAAATAAGGAGTTGCAAATTAAACAATGAAAAAATCATACAACCACAAGAGAAACAAGCAGAGGTGAATGTGATACTACTTCAGAGTTTATCATATTTGTAGTGATAGGGACCACTTCAGATCAACCATGGATAGGAGGATAGAACTAATTGGGTATATGGTAGTAGGTATCCTAGTAGACACAAGTCAGATAGATCTGAAACGATCAAATATAGTAGGTTGTTGGACACTCTAGATAGGAGAGGTAATCAACACAGGTACTGTTCCAGTTCTGGTTGTGATAGACATCATGATTTTCATCATCATCATTCTTACAGGAGGAGTGAAAGGGGATACTTGCCGAATGAGTTTAAGATAGCAAAGCCACCTACCTTGGATGGAGAAATGGAGAAATCTCAAGATGCATAGGCTTGGTTTCTTGGTGTGAATAAATTATTCTGATTGCATGATTATTTAGAAAACATGAAAGGAAAGATAGTCACTTTCACTCTCAAAGATAAAGCGGATATTTTGTGGGAAGATGTGAAGAATTTCAAAGGTATACATGAGGAGGATTTGACTTGGCATGCATTGGAAAGGCTCTTCAAGAAGAATTACTTGTAGGAGAGGTACTATGATGATAGAGCTAAGGAGTTTTATGAGTTACGGATGGGTTCTATGACAGATGATGAGTACACTAGAATATGTTTGGAGTTGTTGAGATATGTGCCTTACCTCACGGATGAGAAGGCCAAGGTTTAGAGATTCATCAGTGGATTTCCAGTTTCATATAGAGACTAGATTGAGTTCGATGAGCTTATATCATTGGAGGAGGCCATCCAAAAGTTGGAGCATTGTTATGAGCAGTCGAAGCACAAAGTTGAGCCCAAGCCTGACTTCAAAAGAAAT
This sequence comes from Pinus taeda, assembly GCA_000404065.3. NCBI lineage: Eukaryota > Viridiplantae > Streptophyta > Pinopsida > Pinales > Pinaceae > Pinus > Pinus taeda. The sequence continues at coordinate 28,073 of APFE030880967.1, forward strand.
GAGAAAGCTAAAGTAAAATGGCCAACAAAGAGAGGAAGACCTCAAGATGCAAGTGAGAAAGAAAATGCAATTCCTTACAAGAGATTTAATACAAATAAGAAAGTATGTGGAGAGCAACAAGCTAGAGGTGGTGGTAGGGAACCATTGCATTGTTGGATATGTGGTAGGGATCATCATAAGAGGAATTTTCTACAACATCTTTGTGGTGGTAGACCCTAGATCTATAGTGCTAAGGAGGCGCATATAGTTGATGATGTTGGTCATAGAATTGCTCAGATATATGCACCTGTGGACAATAGGAAGGAGGATCATTAGGCATCGATTGTTGAGATAGACAGTAAGATTTGTGATGTAGTTGTTTCTATTTTGATTGATCTTGGATAAAACTATAGTTATATTAATATTGACTTGGTGGATAAGTACAGTGGTTTGAGAAAAGAAGTGCATGTAGAATCTTGGTTGGTACAGTTTGCTACAGATACAAAGAAGTGAGTTCACCAATGGGTAAGCATTTGTGTGTTTGACTTAAATAGTGTGCCTACAACAACAAATTTTAATGTATCACAATTGGGGTAATACAGTATGCTTTTAGGTATGGATTGGCTATACCTTCACAACACCAAAGTGGATTTCTTCGATAAGCCCATTGAGTGTGTGGCTGATAGAAAGAGGACTTTGCAAAGGGAAGAATAAGCCTACATTAGTGAGGATAGTTACCTCTATGTAGGCTAAGAATAGTTCCAGAAAAGGTTGTGTGAGTAGTACACATTTATAGTGACAAGGGTAAGGAGGTTGAGGATATAGATGTGTTAAAAAGATACCCAATTTTGTAGCATTTTTAGGATGTATTCCCTAAGGACATTACAAAGTTTCCACCTCACACGGAGGTAGAATTTTGTATCAAGTTTGTGCTAGGGGAAGCCCCAACATCAAAATCACCATACAGAATGAGCAGACTTGAGTTGGTTGAGTTAAAGTTGTAGCTGAAGGAAATGTTGGACAAGGGGTACATTAGGCCAAGTATATCACCCTGGGGTGAACTAGTGTTCTTCATGAAGAAGAAATATGGTAATCTTAGATTGCGCATTGACTACAGGAAATTGAACAAAGTAATGATCAAGAACAAATACCCTTTGCCAAGGATTGATGATTTTTTTGATCAGTTTAAGGGAGAAATAATGTTCTCTAAGATCAATTTGAGATCGGGATACCATTATGTATGCATCAAGGAAGAGGATATATTCAAGACTATGTTCAGGACTAGGTATGGGCATTATGAGTTTGTTTTTGTTCCATTCATTTTGACTAATTCTACAACTACATTTATGTGTTTCATGAATAGAGTCTTGTGTCCTTATCTGGACAAGTTTATTATTATATTTATTGATGAAATACTAGTATATTCTAAGAATGAGGAAGAATATATTGAGCATTTAGAAACTGTGTTGAGGTTTCTAAGAGATCATCTGTTGTATGCTAAACTTAGAAGGTGTAGCTTATTTCGGATGGAGGTATATTATTTGGGGCATGTTGTCTCCAAGGATGGCACAACAGTGGATGCAGAAAATATAAGGGTTATTATGGTGTGGGCAGCTCCTAAGAATGTGGAGGAGGTGAGGTCATTTATGGGATTAGCACACTACTATTGGAGGTTCATTAGTAACTTCTCACACATTGCATATCCTATAATATCATTGCAATGGAAAGGTAAGAAGTTTGAATGGACATAAGAATGTGAAGCTATTTTTGAACAGCTTAAGTAGTTTTTGACACAAGCACTAATGATAAAGATTGTGGATTTGAACAAGGAGTTTGTAGTGTGTACAAATGCTTGCAAGAGAGAACTGGGTTAAGTTCTCATGGAAGAAGGGAAAGTAGTGTGCTATGAGTCACAAAAACTGAATGAGCACTAGAAAAGCTATCTAATGCACAATCTCGAGCTATCATCGATTATGAATGCATTGAATATGTGGGGGCACTATCTTCTTAGAAGGAGGTTTACATTGATGAGTGATCATAGTGGTTTGAGATATTTTTTTTATTATCCAAATCTAAATGCCAGGCAAGCTAGATGGTTAGCTACACTTAGTGAGTTAAAATTTGAGATTAGGTACATCAAAGGGAAGGATAACTAGGTTGTGGATGCTCTTAGCAGGAAGGTACAAGTAAATCATATAGAAGCTATGATCTATTATGGGACAGAGTTACAATATAGGATCTTGCAGGGAGGAGAGTGGCATGACAAATACATGGAGATTATGCACGGGTTAAAACAGAGCACAATTACAGGTGATCAGGATGCATACTATCCTCTCATGGCAGATGGTTTGGTGAGGTTTAGAGGCAAGATCTATGTACCAAATTTTAGTGAGCTCAAGAATCTTATCTTGAGGGTATTTCACACCAAGCCATACTCAGTTCATCCAGGATAGTAAAATATGTTGACGACGGTAAAGAAGTTCTACTATTGGCCTAATCTAAAGAAGGAAGTGGAAGAGTTCGTGGCTAAATGCCTAGATTATTAGTAGGTAAAGGAGGAATGTAATCATCGAGGTAGTTTACTACAACCAATAGAGATTTTGGAATGGAAATGGGATGTCATTTCCATGGATTTTATTATAGGTCTTCCGAGGAAAGTAAAACATCATGATTCTATTATGGTCATGTTTGAGAGGTTGAGAAAGGTAGCTCACTTCATTCCAATAAAGGCTACAAATTCATCCAGTGAGGTAGCACAGGTTTTCATCAGAGAGATAGTGAGACTGCATGATGTTCCAAAGAAGATTGTGTCAGAGCGTGATGCAAAGTTCACTTCCATGTTTTGGAAGGAGCTATTTGCAAGCTTGGACATAAAGTTGGCCTTCATCACAACTTATCATCTGCACATAGATGGACAGACAGAGAGGGTCAATGAGATCTTGGAGGATATGTTGAGGTTGTACATGATGCACCAACAGAGGAAATGGGAAGGTTATCTTGCATTCGTTGAGTTCACATACAACAATGGGTATAAAGAATCATTGAAGGTGAGTCCTTTTGAGGCATTATATGGACAAAGTTGTAACACTCCCATTAGCTAGAGTGATGCAGTAAATAGGGTACTTATTGGACTGAACATGTTGGCACACATGGAGCGGGAAATGTAGGTTATAAAGAAGAATCTAAAGGTAGAAAAGGATAGAAATAAGAGTTATGTGGATCAACAAAGGGTGTTCAAGGAGTTTTAGGTTAGGGAGCATGTGTATTTGTGCATCAAGCCCAAGAAAATCTCTTTGAGGATTGGTTCATGTGCCAAGTTGGCACCACAATATTGCGGGAATTTTTGGATCCTTGAGAGGATTGGACAAGTGGCATATCTACTTGCACTACCTCCAACAATGAAATTCCATGATGTCTTCCATATTTCATTACTTAAGAAGTATATAAATAATGTTGATAATGTTATTTATTGGTCTGTATTGCAGGTGGATCAAGAAGGGTAGTTATAGCCCAAGCCTCAGTGCATATTGCAATAGAAATATCATATGCTCAGGAATAGAGCCATAGGGCTATGTAAAGTGAAATGGAAGCACTTTGGGACTAAAGAAGCTACATGTGAGATGGCGGATCAGATGTGGGCCCTGTATCCTTTTGAAGAAAGTATAACTTGGTTCGGTCTTCATAAATATGAAATGTACTTTTGATTCCTGTATTTTGTAAAAGAAAGAAAAACGATTATTATTATTATTTAACTTGGGTTTCTTTCCCAAGAAATTTGCTTTATAGGTCAAGCACTAATTGAAAGTTCTTCTAGGGTTTTCCAAGGTCAAGAAGTCAAATAACAACATTGTCATAATATGAAGAGCCCATAGGGCATCTTGTAAATTGTATAAAGAATTATTTTTGTATTTTATTGAGCCTTCCAAGACCAAGTCAACCTACGAGTCTATCAAGTCAGTCTAGAAATTGGAATTCGTACCCTTAGAAGACATATATATAGGAGACAATTCGGCCTCACTTGGACACATTCATTCCTCTTTCTCATGTGAAGGGAGAAGAAGAAAATGGTAGAGAAGAAGGAAGAAGAAATAGAAGAAGGCAGAAGAAGGAGAAGAAGTGTTTTGGGTTCCTCTCTCTCTCTCTCTGCTTCTCTCCACATATGTGAAGAAGGAGGCTGAAATTTTGCAGTTTTTTGCTAGGGTTTCTACTACTGTGTTAGGGTTTCGTTAGGGAGATTCAATCTAGTGAAAAATGGCTGAAGGAAGGGCCAAAAACGTCCCCTTATAGATCCAAAAGGAAAATTAGGTCAAGCAAGGAAATAATCTATGCTTTGTCTTGTATCATAGACTTGTAGGTTGCATTGATGCCAAGTGTTTGACAGAATGTTAGTCTCGGTTGGGGATGCTCAGGCCTAATCTAGAGGTTGATTTTTTATTTATCATAATTTTTATCATGTCTTTAAATGATTTTGAAGGTTGTAATAATTTCTTGGTAGAGGCCGAGATTCTGGGCTAGAAAAATGGCTAAAATCTTAGGGTCACTGGAACAGGTCTACTGAGAAAATTCCACAGTCACTAGCAAAGTGGCTTATGAGGGCAACTTTGAGTTGTTGGTCAATGTATTTCCTATAGCTTTAGAGTGACTCTGGGTTAAAAGGCTTAAATCATCAGTGAGACTTCAGGACAAACTATCTGAGTGGATGGCATGTCTACTGAAGGTGTTGTTGCCAATGTGGATGGGTTTGTTTAATGAGTTTTGTTGATTCCATTTCCTTAAGGTCATCTAGGAGATTGAATCCCATGGTAACCTCTCTCATCACATGTTTTCTTAGCTGGTTGGTTGCTTGGGTGGACTTGGGAGGAGGGGGTGTTACGGATGCATATGAATCTCAGACAAACACAAAAATAAATTATGATAATGATTATTATGATGAAGAACCATTGACAAAAACACTATAATGTGGATTTATCAATTCACATAGTATTTATGATCTTCATAATATTAAAAGAATTATTTCATGTGGTGAAGACTATAGGCCCTTTTTCATATTCAGAGTTAAATATTCACAAGAGATTAGTTTTATGACATTGTCTATTCGAAAAAGAAACCAGATAATGTTACAAAAACTTTACATACAACAATATTACTCGATGGGAATTTTTTCATCAAGATCACAATTTCACGTATCATATAATGAATATGTTTTACATAGCTGTGAAAATTATCCTCCATCAAGTATTTAATTTTAGTTGGATTCAAATAAGAAAAGGATAGTTAAAAGGAAAAATGATAATAGTTAAACATGTTAAGATAAAATTAAATTTGAAATGCATTATTAAATCAATCATTGGGTAAATGGATCTTAAACGAGCATGAACATTGTCAAACCATATTTTTCTTTTGCATAAGAACTTATATGCAATGATTTGACAATTAGATCCACATAATTTGTTTGCTTCATTTTGTAGTGTCAAGCATCTTTCGGAGCCTCTAGTAAAGGCTTTGCAAAAAAGAAAGCGAAAGAATAAATTGTCAACTGAAAACTAAGTAGAAGAATAGGATATTGATACCTTGATTAGGAATTACCTCATTACTTGTGTGTGATTGTTAGGCCCCTATACTACTAGTGTAACCCCTTATTATTATTAGTACAACCCTCTTATTATATTGATGTACCCATGTAGTCCCCATATTGTTACTAGTGTGCCCCATAGAAGCCCACTATTGTTATTATTGTGCCCTTACATTATTATTGTTATGTAGGCTCTGATTATATAATGATCCCTTAGACTCCTATATATAGAAAGGAGGTCTTTTCATTTGTATCATCGAAGAATTGTTCATTTATGTAATGTAAAGGAGGTTTCCCCCTCGAAGAGGCTGAATTCTAAGGGCGTTGATCTATATTTTCTATCTTTTCTTGAGCTGGTTACATAACATTTGGTATCAGAGCTTTGGATTTTAGGGTTTCACTGCTCCAAATAGGTCATCGTGGCATTTTCTCTATAACTCTTTTTCTGTGACGTTTCAAAAGCTAAAAAAAAACCCATTTGAGAATATATCGCACTAAATATCAGGTCTGAATTTCAGAGATTTTCTCGCTATACTTTCGGAGATATGAATTGAGGAAGTTGGTCCTTTTGGAGAATCCTGAATTACATTCAAAACAGGTGACCTGGGGAAAAGAGTTATAACTCTCTCTCTCCGCATCAGATTGAAGTTTCGTAAGAAGGTACAGAAAGAGGACAGACTGTAGTTTCTTGTATATATGTTTCAGGGCCAAAGGTAAAAATAGGGACACTTGTTATGTCGTACAAGTTCGCTCTACTGAATTAGTCTATAATCAGGTCACTGTGGGAGATTTGGCATAACTCTTCATTCGAGAATCCAATTGGGGTCAGACTGGTGGCATTGGAAAGAGGACACAGAGGGCTACTGTAAATCACAATTTCAGAACTTAAAGATTTGAAAGTACAGAGTTACAGACGTTTCAATATCGAGCTCCTAAAATCAAGAAAAAAGAAGATGAGGAAGTTTGATGGGAAGGATCCGGTAAATTGGATACTTTAGATGGAGCAATATTTTGATCTACATGGTGTACCACTGTTACAGAAGGTATGTATTGCATCTTCATATTTAGAGCCGAATCAATTTTTATGGTATAAAGGGATTTGTTCTCGTAAACGACTTGTTACATGGTCAATTCTCATAGAGGAAATGATAGCACATTATGAGGATACAAAGAGCAACACCTTCTTTAGAGAAACACCACAACAATTGGAAAGAGTAAAAGGGCTTTGTGACATACTAGAAAGTAAAATTATGGCAACAATAAATTCTACCCCTCACAACTATGAAGATGGAAGTATTGTTTCTCCTAGCCTTCCACAACCTATAAGGGTTACACCACAACAATTGGAAGAAAAAAGAGAAAAAGGGCTTTGTTACAATTGTGATAGCAAATGCACTAAAGGTCATAAGTGTGTTGAGAAGAAATTATTTTACATAGAGTATGAAGAGGAGGAAGAAAAGGATCAAGAAACATCAAAAGAAGAGGATATACGTCAGGATCCAACCCCAGAGATAGAAGAAATGAATCAGACCATATCTTGTAAAGCATTGGCAAGAATTACCACTTCTCAAACTCTCAAGATAGAAGGACATATCAAGAAGAAAAGGGTGAAAGGAGTGAAATATCACATCGAGAAAGAAGAAATGAATCCAACCATATCTTGTAATTCATTGGTCGAAATTACCACTCCTCAAACTATCAAGATAGAAGATCACATCGAGCATCAAGAAATCAATCCGACCATATCTTGTAAAGGATTGGAAGAAATTATCACTCCTCAAACTCTAGACATAGAAGGACATATCAAGAAGAAAAAGGTTCAAGCAGTGAAAGATCACATCGAGAATCAAAAACAAGCTCTCCAACTTTTAAAGGATAATTCCACTTCGGTGCAAAATCAAATGAAACAATAGGTAGATCAACATCGTAGTAAAAAATGTTTTGATGTAGGTGATTGGGTATTTTTACCGCTATATATCAAGCATGCTATTTATGAGAAGGAAATGTTAATAATACTACATGCACTTAAAAAACAGCGACCTTACCGAATGGGACAACTCTTCAAGGATGAGGATGTGGAAGCATTCTTTTGTGCTATTTCTATTATCCAACCAAATTGGATAAACGAAGAAAGGGATGAATGGAAGAAGGACAAAGAAGTATGGCCATTTATTCAAAAGTTGCAAAAGATCCTAATTCAAACAATATTGCCAAAAATTGAAGAGGAAGGAAAAATCATATTGGAACCTGGAGCAGTCACAGAAACAAGAACCC